>JBBMOE010000014.1:438603-456523 GCA_037975065.1 Chaetodon trifasciatus
GTCTTCCACTGAGTTATGATGGCAACACCAGGTTGCTAAAGATGACTTTAATCACACACCTCTTGACTTAGCATAGGAACAAGGTGTCATGGGTACAACCTACGGATCAGCCAATCAGCAGAGGCTTTTAGCCACCATCACATGTCAGTCAGTTCAGTTAGTCCAACTCTTTGTTCCAGACTGAAATATTTCAACAGCTATTGGATGTGTTGGCATGAAACTATGTATGGACATTTATAATCCCCAGAGGATGAATCCTAAAGTGTTTGGTGATCCCCTGCCTTTACCCCTAGCGCCACCAGCAGGTCAAAACTTTCTCTTATGCAGTGAAATATCAGTATCAAGGAAACATCTACTGGTCGGATTGGTGCAAAGTTTTCTGGAGCATGTTAGCATACTCTGTGTGTTTTCTCAGAACAACTTGAATGAAATGGTGACCTTTTTTTTGCTTGTTATGTGTTATTTTATAGCTGTGCTTCTGCTCCCATTTTCTGAGCACAGCTGAGATAGCAGGGCTCTTATGTAACACTGCACTCATTGCATGTTCACAATATTTCACACATATGCATGAATATGTATGTGCGTTAACATTGCTTACCGCTCTGCATGGCACAGCGAGAGGATCTTAGTGCTGAGCTCGTCTGAATGAAGGCCATACACCTGTGGACTCTGCACAGATGATAAGATTAGATCCTGACCCCGGGTGCAGGTACAAATACACTCTTATGCTTAAACAGTGGTACAAACACGTGGTTACACAATACGAAAAGCAAATTGAAGTGTGGCTCTCTAAAGTGTGTAATTTATAAGTAAGTGCACACAGGTTTGGTGGAGATGTGGTAAAGAGTAAATGTTCTGAACAACCTCTATCGTCACTCTGATGTCACAAAGTAATCAATAGTAACCAGTTTGGCAGTTGCAAGTGACACAGAGTGAAGACACTGTTTCACTTCTACTAATGCAATAACAGTAGTGCTTATCTCCTCATTCTTCTATCTGTGTACAGTGCCATAAAGCTTTATTGTCTCTTAAAAGTTTATATCCGGACTGCAAGCTGTGATGAAACAATTTTCCTTTGAACAAACGGAAGAAGGAATATGATGTCTGAATATTCATGGTCCTGTTTGTTCTCTCTGATCTTTTTGAAAGATAAGCAAACAGCAGCTAAGATTTTCAGCATTAAACTGAGGCCTCTGTCACTCCTCAGAAGTCAAAGCTTTTAAGGCAAATAAGGTGAGTAGCTTGTACATCCAACCCCAGTCGCATCCAGGCGCGTGACAAAAACAGCATGCAAAGGAAAAGCATTTGCAAGTTGCCGAAAAATGAATCAATGCAACATGATGACCTACGAGATCTTATCAGGCAGGCATCCATGTGGATAAAAAGCAGGATAAACAATATATACAGACAAAAATGGCTACCTACAATTAGGCGATTGCATGATGTAAAATAACACCCATTATCCTCAAACAATTTATTACACATGCACATAGACAAAGGCCAACATTATTATGAAGCTTACAGTTTTTCATGCGGGCACAAGGTTTTCATGTGAGAATCAAGCATTGATCTGAATGGAAACTGGTCCAAAATTGACAGAAAATGTCTTGTATTAATGATTTATTTTCCAAATGAACTAAAAACTCATTACCTTAAAGGACAGGTTCATAACTCTGTCTTAAAATCAATCATCCACAGAGTCTGGGGACATAGAAAGAGTAAATTTCATACTAAAGGAGACGGTGTTGTTTTGACGCCCAGGCGACAAAACATGTCACAGGCATGTGGACTGGTGGGTACATTACACAGTTTGGTGTGATACTGGTTTGAAAGGAGCAATTACAGCAACCAGAAGTGCTTCGGTGTCCGTATGTGCATGTGAGTACTGTTTTAGCTGAAAAAAACATGAAACTGTCCTTTAAATATCTAAATTTCAAACCAGCCATCAAAGCTCTCCTGTTTTCCTTCACATTTGATTGATTCCCTTCCTACTTTTTTCATGTAAAGCATGAAAAAATCCCCCCCAAAAAACATGTAAAATAGGTGAACTTTGATCTCCGACCTCTACACCAGAGGTCAGTTCTCTTCTCCACTTTCCTTTATCTACATACTTATATTGCAATAAAGCAATGGCCAATAAAAGACAATTGATAATTAAGTAATAACAGCTGCATGGAAGAACTAGTACTTCATTGTTTTTTGATTCGAACAGTCTCTCCCTGCTTGTGTGCCTCCGGTTCATCTTTGATCGTATCACCCTCCCCCTGTTTCTGCATCTCAGTGTTTTCCTCTCCACACTGTCACACACTGATTTATCATGGTTGTGTTTCAAAGGGTGAACACTGTCATGTCATTGGCTGAAACCCTGACAACACCCCCCCAACCATAGGGGTGTGACTGGGGGAGGAGAGCAGGGTTAAAGAAGGGCTTGCTCGGTCAGGCCACATGCTGCTGTCACTGGAAATGCACGAGAGTTTGGAGGAACTGGGACCGTCTTGCAGTCTGAGTTTGCTCCTTTAAAATGTTAAGTCATGGTAGTATGAAATTAAAACCCTCAGCCCACCACTCTGACCTCTTATCTCCGCCCTCTGTGCCTCTGACTCGCTCATACTGGAGCGATCAGGCTTCTGCGACAGCAGGCAGGGACGCAGATTCACCCAACAACTGCCAGGGTCACCTTGAAACCCGGCATGGTCACAACCGAGCACAGTGTGTCGCTTCAGCAACCTGATGTTGAGAAAGAGTTCCCAGAGCCGAGTTAACGGAGAAGCACAGTGAACACAGAGGGCAAGAAACTGTTTCTTAAAACCTCGTGTCACTTTCCTCAGCCTCAAAATCGACTTCATCAAAGTTTAGAAGATCACATGTTTGAATGAAAAGATTATCACAAAGGCGAAGCTTTTATTCCCTTTAAGCAAAGAGAGAGAACAGGGGGGATAACCATTCAGCATGGATATCATTAAACCAACTCATGCTGTGCATCTGTGCAACTTGTAAATAGAAAGGTGTAATTTTTGATCTCCCGTTTTCATACACAAATGTGCATCTTATGCACGTTACTGTATATTATGTATGATTATCTAGTGCTCTATCATATAGTATGACTTATTTAACGTTCCAAATCGAATAATCATAATTAGGATAATGTCTTATATCTGGTCAAACATTGGAAAAATACAGTTTTATGGATGAGAATTTCTATTTGGCTTTATTAATTTACATTATTTTAAGAAAAGCTGACTGATTTTGTGCCAAACTTCACATTCCTTTATGATTTAAAACATCTGGTGGAAGAATTTTTCTATCTCGCAAAGGTTTCATTTCAGGTTATTGGATGACAAATTAGTACTGTACTTTTTATTTTATTTATTACCTGTTTTATATGTTAATACATTTATCATGTCTGTGCATGTGCACATGTACTGTGTGCAGTCACTTTCACTTTTATTTACACAGTCGCATGAAGTTGTTGCAGTAGTCTGTTTTTCTATGGAGCCCAGGCGGAGTCGCTGTCACGCTGGTAACAGCTAATGGGGATCCACATCAATAAGCAAATAAATAATTTAAAAAATCAGTAATGGCTAAGGCAAAGGAAAATCCACTGTAAGAGTGTATTATGTTTTCTAATGGGCTCACAGCAGTGTTTGCTTGTAAGTTAAATTTGCTTTCTCCTTAAAACTGTACAGAAAAGTCTCTGGAACAATGTTTCCGCCTACGTGGAGACCACCTGTGGGACATACAGGACATGACACTGTCCTGTGCAAAGCCTGAGGAATATGGCCGCCTCGCAGCAGACGCTGACTGGAAGTCCAGCTTCAGTGACTGCAGTTAAACACTAGATGGCGCCAGAGTGTTTCTCTTCATGCTGTGGTGTGACTGCATCAGTGTGAGGGTGAGAATACAAATCCACAGTTTGTTTTCAGAGCAAACTGAGCCTCCTGGGTGAAGCAAAAAAATAAAAACCCACACATATAAACTATCATTGAAACACACACATGAGATACAGATGTGACACTGAATTCTACTTAAAGGTCCAAGACAATGGGGACTTTAAGAAGCCATGTATTTGTCAACAAAGACCGTGCAAATTAGATTCAGTTCACCCAGATTATAAAAATTCGGGGTTTGTTACTTACCTCTAACTTATCAACTTACTCACCTCAGTGCCATGTAGATAGATTTGGATTTATTGGTTTCATTAGAACTGCTTTCTGCCAGATAAATACAGGAGCTCCTAAGACAGCAGAGGAAGCAGATAAAATTGCATTCACCTCTGCTGTATTAAGAGTGTTGGCAAAAATCTCCCAGTCAGATCTTTCCACCTCTCTGCGGATAGACACCAGCAGATGTAAGTGAGAAAGGATGTTTATGGTAATTTGGGTGAAGCGACCTTTCAATGAAAATTACTATAAAAGTGTAATTAGCCAGAGGGCTCATTTTTCCAAAGACCCTGGACACAGTCACCATTAAATATGAACAGAAAAATCAAAATAAAGCTGCTGTTGGAAAAGGACACCAACAACCACAGCAATAAAAGAAAAAATAGATATAAGTTCATATTAATAAGGACAGTATGACAGACAGGGTATGACATGCAGTGCTACCATTATCAGATACATAATCAGGTTTTTGGAGGCTGTGTTTCATTAAAGTTCTCCCTGAATATAGAAGGTTTTATATGCTGCACAGATTTAAAAGCCCTCAGAGGCATATTTGTGATTTATACCTTTAAAACATGCTGAATGTGCAGCTTTTCTGGGGATTTATCAGTCTGAGCAACACTCGAATATATCACAGCATATAAAGCAACTGTGCATCAATATGCCAAAATGTTGCACATCGGAAGCAGAAAGTAGTTGCTCAAGTTGTAAAGACCTCAGTAACCTCCGATTTGGTGATTTGCGGGTCAAAAAAACTAGGCTGGGTTTGGTGAGAGTCGTTTCAACAGCATGTAGATCACTGCGCGGCAGATTCACGGTCGAGGAAATCTTTTACTTGAGTGAAAATTATTGCAATATAAAAATACTCCATTACAAGTAAAGGTCCTGCATTGAAAACTTCACTTGAGCAACATCAAAAGTAAAAGTACTCATGGCTCCAAAATATAGTTCCTGTTTTATATCGTTATAGATGATATTACTGGATTGCTTTGAACGATGTGGGAGTAGAGTCTGATTTAAACTGTTTTCTACGTGCAAAATCTTCACCTGCAGCTGTCAAACAAATGCAGTGCTGTGAAAAGTACAACACAGTGGAGTAAAAGTATAAAGTAGCATGACTACACACTGAAATGCAGTGATTGAAGCACTTGTAGTCATTGTTTGCTGTTCCCTTCTTTCTATTATAATTATTGTCTTCATGCATTTTATTCTAATTACTTTCAATGCTCAGTTTCAAACCAGTAAAGCAAACTGACACTTTAAATAGTCTCATGCATGCATGCATGTGTGTGTGTTTGTGTGTGTGTGTGTGAATTTAGAGGTCGAGAGGTAAAAAGTTGAAAAAGTTCCCACGAGAACTTTCCTCTAGAGTGTCTCTGTTCAGGAAGCTGTGGCTTTGACTTGCGTCTGCTCACATCTCCTCATCAGCACAATGCATATCTCTCTATATATACTCTGTGTGTGTGTGTGTGTGTCTGTGTGTGTGTACTGTACATTATGTCTATGCTTGACAGTCAGATGTCACCCCATGTGTCAGGTGGCTCAGAAGGAAAACCCCACAGGAAGTACGGTCAGGCCCCCAGAGGTCAGGAAAAAGTCAAACTGCCTGCTTTCGTTGACACATTTCAGCTCTCACTACGCCCCGTCAACTGTCTGTCAACCACAGACTACACGAAAGCTTCCACTTTCTTTCAGGAGACACAAGTCAGGCAGAAGTGGTGCTGGTGCAACGATTATGCAAAGAAGTGTGAGAAAACTGCAAAGTAAACAGCTAAAAAAAAACAGTGTTTTTGACAAATGATCTGCCTGAACTATCAAAACTTACCTGATACCTAAAAGCTCTTAAATACACAATATTTCCCCAAAGGTTTGGTGTATTTGTCTGGTGGTCATCAACAGCTCTGAGTGGTCAGACATGTGAAGCGATGTCCGAGCGCTATGCATCAAATATCCTCAGAAAGATCACAGCGAGGCGTTTTCAGCGAGAAAGTTTTATGTTTAATGAAAGTGAGATCAGTGAGGATGGCTGATGGGAATTCACAGACGGAGGTAGAGGAGATTGGTGGGTTTTTCTTTGCTCTTCAGACTCCAGATTCACCTCAAGCGTCTGTGGATGGTCTGGTCTAAAGAGAGCTGCAGGGACGGATGCTCCACTCCGCTGTGAGACACATGCACACAGCATTAAACCCTTCAGACACAATAACACCCTGACTCATGCTAAACACACCTGCAGCTACGGGATTTACTGTGAAGCCTTCAAACGGCGTCACTTTGACAAAACAATGAGCCACTCAACTGCACAATTGCAAACTATTTTGACAATAATTTTTTTAAGCCGATGCATTGAGCAAAACTGCTGCTCAGGTTCCAGTTTTTCAAACCTGACAATTTGCTGCTTTTCACAATTTCATGACATTTTTATATGTGATTGATGGAAAAAATAACCAGCAGATTGATGTTTAGCAGGTATAGTGTTTACAGTGTTGACCATGTTAGCTTAGCATGTTAGCATGCTAACATTTGAGAATTAGCACTAATCCCAAAGTCCATCTGAGGCTGATGGAAACGATTATTTTTGCAGATGCTGATAATAAAGTATTGGAGGGATGAAATTTTAAATAATAATCAGTCTGATTATAATTCATCTAAAGGGGGACATTAATGTCTGAATGAATGAATGAATCTAATGGCGATCCTTCCAACTGCTAATGAGAAGTTTCACTGACACACAGACACACACCTGAGGACATAGGTGACACAGAGGATGCAGAGCGGCTGGTGGGCGCCCGGCCTGGACTTGGAGGGTCGGACGCTGGGTATGACGGCGCTGTGGCTCTCCACCCAGACGTACCCTCCACCTCTCACCAGCATCCTGTACTGACCGCTGACCGACTGACTCTTAAAACACACTGCAGAGAGAGAGAGAGAGTGAGAGAGGTGAAATGAGATATTCACACGTGTGTTAAGTGTGTGTGTGTGTGTCCCTACTTACAGTTGAGGTGATTTTTGGTCAAGCAGTTTGTGTCGAGTGTGTGACAGAGAGAATAGATGGAGCGTCCCAGCAGCTCCTCAGGACTGTAACCTAAGAGCGGAGTCACTCTGCAAAAACACAAACACACAAAGCAGAAACAACATGAATTTCTTTTAGAAAAAACAGCAGATGAAGAAGACTTTAAGCTCAACCACACACGTTAATGACTGTCCTAAAAGATCATCAAGTCATCAAATTCGCTTTTTAACTTTAACTTAGCAGCAAAACATTTAATATTTTGCAGCCGTAAGGTCTACAATTAAAAAAAGGGGAAGGGAGGAATGTAAAAAAGTAGTTCTAAATGATTTTTTTGTGTTGTCAGCAAAAATGAACCCCTTTAAAATGCAGCTTTCTCTTTTGGTTTCCCATTAAGTAGCTTGTAGGAAGTTAAAATCCATGGTTCTATCACAGGGAAATATTTCAGATGTTCTGTCCCCAGAATTCAACCCGACAGAGTTGATATCTCTGGAAACTTTGAGATCTTCACTTGACTTTCAGATAAAGGTCTGTGGCTTTGAATGATGTTTGGCTGCGCAGCATGAATCATTAACAGCTCAGTGAGGTTTCAGCAATAAAACTGAATCTTACTTCAAACAGCTGCTAATGGTTTGCCTTTGCTGTGCTGTTTTTTACTCATTCACTGAGCCTGCAGGGCAAGTATCAGTGCAGCGCAGTGGCAGAAGAACAGGGATGGGCATAAATCCTCCTTCCTTTTTCTTAATAATTTCATAACGTGCAACATTGCAAACTGAAATCACAACACACACAGTATGCACAGTGCTAAAATGCTGCTGACTGAGGTCTTACACCACTGCGTTGAAGCAAAACACGAGCACCACTTCCACTTCACTTTTCTGCATCTATATATGCGTGTATGTGTGTATACATTAGTGTGAATCACCTCTGGTCACAGAATGTGAACTTCATGTCCATGCTGTGCTGGCTGGTGAAGGTGTGTGTGCTGAGGAGTGTGTGTGACAGAGGCAGAGGCTGACAGGTGAGCACCAGGCAGGAAACTGAAGACGGGGCGACACACACCTTCGCTCGACCTTGACAGTGGAGAACCTGAAGCCACAGAGTGGGGTTAGAACGTAACAATGAGATATTATCAGGAGCCTTTTTGCTGCTTCATGATGTTGTGAGCTTTCAGTACGGGCTGCAAAAAAAAAAAAAAAAAAGTGTAAATGTTTGTTTCGAGTGGTATTGTTTCTCACTAACCTTCCACGTAGCTGACTTGAGGTTGGCGCTTCTTCCTCTGTGTGTCAGAGCGCTTTTTATCCTCATGACAAAGTCCCTCTTTGCGCCGCACCAAACTTCCTCTAAAAAACAAGCAATTTAAGAATCTGCATGAATAAACCTGTTCAAACCTGCACGATCTTGCAAAAAAACTATACACAAGCGCATGATATACAACGAGCATCGCTGCTGAGAGTCCATGATGCGCTTACACACACACACACACACACACACACACACACACACACACAGAGAGTACACACCTGCTGTTAGACGCAGATTATTTCTGATTTCATCGTGGTCACAAGGGTGAGTGAACTCAAAAATATTGTGTCCCATCAGCTCAGTCTGTCAGAAAATATAAAGTATTCATCTACAAATCCCAAATCCTATATGTGTCATTACATCGGGTGTGTGTGTGTGCGTGTGTGTGTGTACCTGTGTCAAGCCCATGAACTTGCTGACATTGTCAGACAGGAAGATCATGTCTCCCTCAGTGGACAGAACCATCAGGAACCCCTCCAGGATCCTCAGGTACATGTTTGTCTCCTCCGAGGCCTCGACATCCTCCGTCTCTCTCTCCTCCTCTTCACATCCTCCGTCACACTCTTGCCGTCCCTCTCCACCTTCCGTCACTTGTCCGTGCTTTACTGCGTGACTGGCCTCTGTTTTTGGCTCCGTCTTCCCTGAAAGAGTGAAAGAAAGAGATTTTACTTATTGCTGTTTGTGATCAAAATGACTGTGACATCTTGTTCCTGTCATGGGAAACGACTCTACGCTCTTCACGCGTTCAGTGAGGTCAGTGTTCATGGGAACTTTGATCGAAGGATGTGGTGCATTTGTGATTGCTTACTATACTACACGTGTGTGTGTGTGTGTGTGTTTAACACCTGTCTCAAACCCACCAGTCTTGTGACAACAGTTAACCACAACAGACCGATCTCATTCACACTAGAAACATGTTTTTTTTCTACAGTTTTCTGTTCTGCAAAAAAGCCAATTATACCTCAGAATGCTCTGATGCTGAGTTCACCCAGCAAGTGTCTGTACGTGCAGGTTCAAAGCTTCATTTGAAATATAGAGCATTTTGGACACTGTACCACAAATTCCTTCACAGCTGTATTTTTTGTACAGCTCTGGAAAAAAATCCCTCTGCAGACTTAATTCATCTGTATTTGATTAGGTATTGATTGAGCAGTCAGACATGATCAAGAATCAACAACGAAATATTCAGGGTTGAATCCCTCAAACTGTAAGTTATTCAACTGAGACACTTACTAAGTATTATTTGCTGCCTCTCTTTCTTTGCACATAATGCAACAGTGCAAAAATATACAAAAATATACTGCAGACATCAATGAATGTCAATGTCAGCACATCTATCGGCCGGTAACACCGTTGGTGATGTTCACCTCTAGATGCGGTGTGTGCGTGATGACCGCTCGTACCTTTGAGCAGCGTGTGCGTGCGCATGTAGCTGAGGGTGAGGCGAATGACTGAGGGCTTGTCCAGGTGAGCTTGGACAGAGGGCTGGAGCGGCAGGAGACGACATAAATCTCCAAACACGTCAGACTCCACCCGTCGTCTCCTTCTGGCTGCCTCACGGCTGATCGCCCTGCAGAGGACAGAGGTCAGGAAAAACTAAAAACTACCCCCTCGCAGCTGTGCTCCTCCACCCAGCAGCACGCCCAGACTCAGTTAATATATGAAGTGAAAGGTTTTAAAATGCAAAACGTGGATGCTTCACACACATCTTCAACCCTGCAGCACAGAAGATCTTTACAACCAGCACAATTTCAAGGTGGACGCCCAAGATTAGTGTCACCAGTTCAGTGTCTGACCAAATGTGAAATATGGTCACAATCTCAGTGAGACTGATCTTAATAAGTGTTACATGGACTTTATGAAATAAAAATGGCATTCAGTACATTAAAGTCTCTATAAACTCACAGAACATGACCACAGATATTTTGTCACTATATGAGTACAGATGGGAAACACTCGTTCAGTGTGGCTGATTACAGAAATATTAACATGTATTAGTTCAAATTTTAACTGTAGTTATAATTAGTGAGTAAAACAGAAAGTACTAGACATACTTACACACTGGCGTTTGTTTGTTTGGTGCAAATGTTAAGATTAATTCAATAATATTTAAGCAGAAATTCAAGTTTTGCAGAGAGCGCATTTACTCAATGACTCTTTGAGGTACTTCCACTGTAAAGAAAAACTGCATTTTTTACAGTGCATTTTGCTCACTGCAGGTGTAACTTTGCACATTCAGATTCTGCCTTCAGCGCGACCTAAAACTGAAAGCACATCAGTGCTGTCTAGTAAAAAAAAAACATTATCCAAAGCGGACAAAACCTTGCAGGAACTGGTTGTTCAGCCTGACCTCACGGTGACTTTCTGACATTATCTGACAGGTCGTAGAGAATTTCTCAACACTTAAGGAAGTGTGCACCACTTCTACTAAGATTACACTGGTGAGAGAGGAAATCTCCAATTTGAGCACGCTTACTTTCAGCTTTGATATGACTAACTGCAAATATTTTTACCGTTTTGATTGCAGGGCTTTTCCACTGAGGTGTTATTCTTACTGTTTTCTTTAAAGGTGCTTCTTCCACCGCTGACGGACAGATGGGGATGCAGAGTAAGTGCACTGTGGTCAAAACTCAAGTTATTAAGATGCCCTGCGTGGCCACAACAGCACCTATGGGCTCGCCACATCACCTCTGCTACGCACAAATATGCAGCAGCACAGAAACGGCTCGATCAAAGCAAAAATAGATGTATAGCTTGCGTATAAACACTGTGAAATGTTAAGCAAAAAGTTACGCACAAAACAACACGCAGCTTTACCTTCTCTTCTCCTTGTCAGCTGTCATCGTGTCCCACAGGCGTCTCTATCCGGTGTCATGGCGAACGCTGAGATGAGAGAGATGGTGGCAGCAGGAGTTCACAGCACAGCAGGCAATGTCCCCGCTACAATTTGCACCATCGCAGGTAGTCTAGTTAATCAGAGGGGCAATTAGTGGCGCCAAATGTCACAAGGCAAGTGGCTGAACAGCCTCCGGCGAGCGCCTCCTCTCTCTCTCCCCTCAGCGTGTGCATCACCTACAGGCCTCCACAGAAGTGAGCGTGGTGATAGGTCAGCAGGCCAGGAAAAGCATCACCCTCCCCTCCCCTCCCCTCCCCTCCCCTTCCTCCCTCCCTCCACCCTCTCCTCTCCTCTCACACAAACTGTAAAGCATCCCACCGTGACAAGAAAAAAAAAAAAACTCGCCTCTGAACAGCAGCAGGAGAGGCTTGAGGACGGAAGGACGACACACGGGAGTCTGAGGGTGATGTAGACAGCTCAGTGTTTTATTGGAATCAGACCAGACAGGACTAGCCCGGCTGTTGCACTACATTTTGGCACAGAGTAAGATAGTGTGACCAGGAACAGCCCTACCCCTGGGTGCACAAAGCTTCACTACACACCGACTCTACTGCACACAGCAGCCAGCTCGCCTTCAGATCACTGTACAGTACACGAGACAACAGTCCTTCTCTGTGTGTGCGTGTGTGTGTGTGTGTGTGGAAGAAAGAGGGAGGAGGTAAAGGAGGGAGTCTGTATGTGGTGTTTTGTCTGTGTGTGTGTGTGTGTGTGTGTTTGAAATAAGAGGTAATTCAGCTGCTGGTTTTCCACATTTCTTTTCACCTGGCTGTAACAGACCTATGATAGTATAGTTATAGTAATATACACAAAGGTTTCCTCCAGATACACTTTACAATAATAATAATAATTATTATGATAAAAAAAAGAAAGAAAGAGAGCAATAAGAAAAGAAAAAGCCATTCTTGAAAAAAAAAGCAAAAGTCAGAGAAGCAAGTGGTTTTGGCTGAGTGAGAGGCTGCTGGGAGCGGGAAAGGGGAATTGGTGCTTTGGAGGAGAGGGGAAGGAAAAGGGGGGAGCTGAAAACACTGATGGTAACTATGGAAACAGAAACGCTGAGGACAAAAAGTCACACACCAACAGGGAGAGGAAAAAAAAAACAAAACGCATTCACACCTATGGAAAATGTACATTCACGACAAAAGTGCCGCCCACGGGCCGGCACGTTCGCGCCGGCAGGACAGGCGAGCAGATGGGCGAAATAGCGGGAAATCGGGCTTTTTAACTGCTACACAGGCCGCCTGTAACACTGTGCTCCGCGTAATTAGTTCAATAGCCTGTAACTCGTAAGCTCGACATTCACTTTGCACACACAAGACGGGAGGACGCGGGGCGGGCGTGCCGGGAGATGAGAGCAAAACTTCAATCATACCACGATTAAAAAAAAAAAAAAAAACACATTTGAGGAGAAATAAAAGACAAAAATAACACATGAACAATCAAAACTGTAAAATATATAGATAGTCAGGGTATTGCACAAAGGGTATTTGGCCCTAACTGGTCCACAATAAGGACAGTAATAACACAGGTAGGGTGCTTGTCCATGCGCCACGACTCTCCTTTACTAGCAGACAATACCAACACGATACAGCCACTCGACACAGGCTATATACAGGCCTCTGCACCCAGCACCTACTGCACAGTCCACATGTGTGCTGGGGAGAGAAGCAGTGTAAGTGTGTGCAACTGTGTGTGTGTGTGTTTGGTCGTCTGAGCGCGTGCAGTGAGCTCGTGGGGATCATGTGTTGCAAGTGTGCACGTGGGAGTGAGTGTGAGAGCGTGTGCAGGTGTGTATATTCATATTCATATTCATATTCATAGTCATATTTATATTCATAATAAACCCAGGCAACAAGAACAACACAATGCAAGTAAAGAATATTCCAAAAGTAACAACAACCAATAGCTTCAAAGTAAAGGAGTGACCGTGTGTGTGTGTGTGTGTGTGTGTGCGTGCGGGTGTATGTTTTGTAAAGGGATTTATGGTCAGCAGTGTGTGCGTACGTGCGTGCCAGGTTTAGTGTTATTGGATCTGTGTGTGTGCGTGTGTGTGTTAGGTCTGCGTCTCCTCGGGGGCGCAGTAGGAGAAGTCTTTGAACTCCTCCTGGTTGATCTGTCGGATGATGGCCTCGTCCGTGGGCGTCAACACGGGGTCCTCCTTGGTGAAGTCCTGGTCAAAGTTATTCACATCTCGCTTGGTCTTCTGCAGAGGCACGCGCGCACACACACACACACACACACGCACGCACAAGGGAAAGACATCAGAGGAGTAAACTTCTCAACTAGTGCTGTCAAAGTGATATTAGAGCGACACCTTCTGACCATTGACACTTACTGCCATCTCAGTGAGAACACACACCTGTGCATGCTGTCACCGACATGTTCTACATAAGCGGTTCCCAACACTGGGATGGGAACACGCCCTCAGGAAAAGAAAATAACTGCATAGAAAATGTAATTATGAATTTTCCCTCTGTTTTCCATCATTTCTGAGCTGCTCCCGCCACAAGACGACCTCGTTTTACTGTGAACTGCAGAGCGAAGTGTTCCTGCAGCAGGACACAACTTTTACATGTGTGGAGAGTAAAATCTAACTATTGTGCATCTTTAAAAAAAACATCTAGATGTATGTGAGTGTGTGTATGTGAGTGTGTGTATGTGAGTGTGTGTGTTTCTTACAATCCGGGGTTTAAAGGGTGGTTTGACTTTTCTCTGCTCCAGCAGGACCCAGTCGATCTCTCTGAAGAAGGCATGGGTCTTGATGGCCTCCTCACAGCCTTGGCTCACCACGCAGCCCAGACGCTTGGCCGGGTTCTTGGTCATGAACTACACACACACACACACACACACACACACACACACACACACACACATTTGATTTTAAACTACACTGTCTGAAAAGCAGCCCCTTTAAGACGCTTGGCTGCGGTTAGCGGTTAACAGTTTCATCCATAAACCGACGAGGACAGAAGCAGAATGAGGGTCGAGCAGAAAGCATTTGAGTGCTAATAATAGCGCCGAGGCATTAATGGCTCTGTGGATGGTACAAACAAAGAGGCGTAGCGGCGGAGTGATGAAACAGGTCAGCAGAGTGCTGGTGTTATTTACTGTCACTGAAAGCTGGCTCTCTTTTGTTCTGTGGTCCGCTCAGTACTGTAAGAGCTCTTTGTGATCTACTGTGCTTTTATGATCGCGTTGTCATTACTTTGACCTCTCTGACTGACTTTTTCATTCTTCTCAGTATCACAGCAGAGTGAATCGTAACACCTGTGCGTTAATGACCACAGGAACGTAGGACAGAGAACCCATCCTGGAAGGGCTCAGTCGTTCACAGGCGGGGATGGACTGAGGTTCACCACTTTGTGAACACATGACTGGATGAAGGAACACTTAATGAAACAGCTGTCGGTGAACACAGTCTGTTTGTGTCCCAACTTTAGACAACTCCCCAAAAAAAACAAAAACAAAAAAAACAGAGAAAAGGCTTAAAAATCCTTTTCATTCTGCAACACGTGGGTTATTTTTTTCATCCAGATCTTCTGAAGAGTCTTCAGAAAGTTGCTGAATGTTGTTACGGGTATTTATTTTTTAGGATGTTTGGATGCTGAACTCACCACGATAACTAAAACTAAACTAAAAACTAACACGGTTAACTGAAATAAAAACTAGCCTTCAGAAAAAAACCTCTTGTGTTGGAAACACCAAGCATGAGGAGGCACTGCTGCATGTGTTTACGTAGGCTGAGACCTCTGCGGGACTTCAGGTCCACTGCCATCACAAAATGTTTTTATTGTAATAATTATTCTGACACCTTTCCCCTGACAGATACTGCTCATATTATGATAAAAAAAACTGAAACTAATAAAATCTAAGGTAAAACTAAACAGCCCAAATTCCCCCCATTTTACCCTCTGTGCCCTCACATGAAAGGAAAGGTTTTGTCTTCAGACCTCCTCACAGGAAGATTCAGTTTCTGCTGATTTGGTCATAAAAGTCTCAGACGTACGCGGCACGAAGCAAAAAGCAAAGCACACAGTACATTTTCAAAATGGAACAAAATCTGCTGAATTAAATGATGCTAAAATTAAACCGCTCTTCATTTTGCCATGGACGCCTTCGAGCGCCAGCAGGAGAAAGAAGAAGAGAAGCACTCTGGAAGAGAACTGACTCCTCAAACTCTAATAATCCAGTGAAGGAAGTGTTGGAGGAGGCGGTGCGGAGACGCCACGTACCGCTCTCAGGATGGAAACAGCTTCTTTGCTGAGCCACACGGGGTAGAGGACGTCGTCATGGAGAATCGACTCGAACAAGTCGTCCTCGTTATCGGCCTCGAACGGAGGCTGCCCGGCCATCATCTCATACATCAGCACCCCCAGGGCCCACCAGTCCACCGAGGCTCCGTACTCCAGCTCCTGCAGGATCTGAACACCGACACGACACCGTCAGAACAAACCTTATTCACTTTCTGCTCGATGAAACATTTCTAAGCCAGTTTTCCACCCACATGTAGCGCAAACTTTAACCAAAATTACAGAAAGGAAAATGCAAACGTTTCCATGCAGCACCATTATGTGACTGTTAGAGGTTAAGCACCTGGAGGCGAACAGCTGGTGGCGCTAATTCTCCATCAGGTCCACTAAGCCGTAGCAAAAGAATATTTAAATAATTGATTAAGCATTTGTCACTTTTCGAGCGAAAATGCCAAAAAAAATCCTCTGGTTCCAGTTTCTAAAATGGGAACATCTGCTGTTTTTTTTCATCTTCTATGATATTAAACTGAATATCTTTCAGTTTTAGACATCTGAATATGTTGACTTGGGGAAATAAGGTTCAGTACTTTGACTATATCCTGATTTTATGGACCAAATGATGAATCCATCAATCGATATGAAAAGCAGCTGTCATCCGCAGCCCTGTCAGACACATAAAACTGCTCTTTAGCACAGAACCAAAGGAGAATACACCACAGCGAGGCTCACCTCAGGGGCGATGTAGTCGGGCGTGCCGCAGAAGGTGGTGGTGGTCACTCCGTTCATGATGCCCTCTTTGCACATGCCGAAGTCTGCCAGCTTGCAGTGTCCCTCTGCATCCAACAGGATGTTATCCAGCTTCAGGTCCCTGAGAGACGAGGACAGACAGAGAGAATCAGCAACACCTGCTTTCCATAACAGTTGGTCTCGCTGGGAGAAGTGAGCATTAAATTCCCAAATACGTCCTGGAGGTCTTCAAATAACTGATCAAACTCTCTGGACAGATTGTGAATATTATGAAGAATCTACTTTGGGGTGTCCTTGGTTGAAAATCCTTAAAATAAGGGGGTGTTTACCTGTAGATGACCCCGTTACGGTGCAGGAACATGAGGGCTGAGGTGACTTCGGCGGCGTAGAAACGAGAACGAGGCTCATCAAACTTCCTGGATCGCTGAATCTGGAACATCAGGTCTCCTCCGTTCACATATTCCATTACAAAAAACAAACGGTCCTGCAGAGAGAGAGAGGTATGAGACAGAGGAAGCAGAGAGGAACCGTCAGATCTGTCTGAGCTGTCTGGTGGTCCCACCCGTGTCTGGAAGCAGCAGTACAGCTGGGTGAGGTAGGGGTGTCGGCGGGCGAGGGCCAGGATGCGCTTCTCGGTCATCGTGCAGTCCACGTCGTCGTCCTGCAGGATCACGTCCTTCTTCAAAACTTTGACGGCGTAGACCTCCTCCGTCCCCTTCAGCTCCGCCAGCATCACCTGGACGAGAGATGACAGACGAGAGGAACGAAAGCAGGAGATGTTAGCACCATGAACACATCTCCAGTCTGGGTTAAGAATGCATTCATGCACTGAAAAGACGTCGTCATCGCCACTTTGTGAATGTCACTTCAATGCTTACACTCCTTTTAGCTCTGTTTTGGTCTCCACCTCAGCGGCTACATGCTCACAAGCTAGTCGCTAACTCACTACAAAACAGGCAGCTCCTTCATGTGATCATGTAAACACACTGATTAGTGCAGCTTTAACCATAACTGCATGTGGGAAAGATCGTGGACTCACGCAGACGAATTAAATTAAGATGTGATGTTTATTAAATTAACACATCACAAATTCATACAATTTCATGACTTTTCAGGCCCAATATTTATAAACCCTGGGGACTTTTTGAGGGCCTGCAGACACCCTGGTTTAAGTTAAAGTTTTAAAGTGGGAGAAAGTGTGTGTTTCTCTTTGTGGTGCAGCTGCCTCCAAACAACGTCATTCACATGTGAACTGGTCTATTCTGGGCCCTGATATTCCCGGACATCTCCTGATAATTCAGCAGTTATAAATAAGAAGATTCTGGTGATAACATGTTTCAATAATGAAAACAATGAGCTGTAAACAAACAGACATCCCCCTCAAACGCCTCCTCCGTGTCATCGCACCTTCCCGAAGCTGCCTTTGCCGAGAACCTTGATAAAGTTGAAGTCCTTGAGGCTCCTCCTCTGGATCTGCCCGTTCTCCCTGCCTGCCGAGGAGGAGGACGTGGAGGAAGAGGAGGTGGTGGAGGAGGAGGAAGAGGAGGAGGAGGAGGAG
>JBBMOE010000014.1:456923-503124 GCA_037975065.1 Chaetodon trifasciatus
GGTGGAGGAGGAGGAAGAGGAGGAGGAGGAGGAGGAGTGCTGGGGTCCCTGCTGGTCGAGCGACAGCGCGTCCTGCAGGCGATCTAACCCTGCCAAGTCTGTGGGTGTCAACGGAAAGGCAGATCAGTGAAGAACGTCTTTTTATTCCCCGTCAGCGTTCAGCTCGTTATGCAAAAAAAAGAGTTTCGATGGTTTTTAGAAATGTTGCTCATCATTTCTTCCTGATCACTTTTCAATAAACTTTCAAAAACGATGATCACATCCTCTGTTAAAGCCTGGGATGACTCACTTACAGCATCTCTGAGATTAAATAGCAGCAGTGACCGGCGTTGTTACCATCGGCTCCATAAAACAAAAATGGGAAACTTTCCAGGAAGAGAAAGTTAACTTTTATTTCTCAGCTTCGAAAGTGTGAGAGGACGATGACTAACTGTGACAGCCAAATGGCGGTGGTGGGCGGTGGGGGAGAATTCTTAGATAATTCAAGCTAAATCTTACATCCACAGCAACAATAACAGATTTAACTACTTATCTTTTAAAAGGAGCAATAATATTTTTCCTGAAATGGAAATACTACCACTCACTGGTAAAATTAACACATTAACACCACCTGCTGCTAAGAACGCATCTCAAAGGGCTTTGAAATGTCCGCCTGTTTGTGTCAAATCTGTGTTTTCTGATGGCTGGGTGTTTGCGTGTGTGTGTGTGTGTGTGTGTGTTGCGCTCAGCGTTACCCTGCTGTGAGGGGGAGGTGGGGACAGCTGGCTGGCTGAAGCTGTTCTCCTCAGTCTGGGAGAGCTCAGGAGGAGACTGGGGAGGGTCCTGCCCTGGAGTCAACTGGAGAGAGGGAGAGACAACATGACCGTTCTGTCGCGCTGCCCTCTGGCTTTTATTTTTGCATCGCCCGTCCACAGAAACACACAGAATAAAACCCTGAGTGAGCCGAAGCGCCTCAATGATTTCTCAAAAGAGGAAGCACTTTGCTCATCCTAGAGTTCAACAAGATGATTGACACCACTCCCATGTCCGTACAGTGAATGTGAAGCTACAGCCAGCTGCTGGTTAGCTTAGCTTAGCCTTAGAGGCGCTTTGAGTTGAATTTTGTTACCTTTGCGGAGAGTCAGGCTAAGCGTTTCCTCCTGTTTCCAGTCATTTTGCTAAGCTAAGCTAACCAGATGCTGGGTGTAGCTTCAGCTAGAGATGTGATGGTGGTCTCATTTAACGCTTGGAAAGAAAACAACAAAGAGGATTTCCTCTTGTCAAACTATTAGTTTAAAAAGATAAAAATGTAGTAAAGAATTTGCATTTCATGCGACACCAAACATGGCGACCACCCATTTGTTTTAATGAAGAGACCTTTCAATGATGAGGATGTGCAGCCAAACGGGGGCAGATACCAGCATCAAGGAGTTTGTCATTATTCCAGGGGATGAGATGCTTTCAAATGTAACATCTTTATAACGGAGATATCTTTACTTGTGTGGGACCACAGTGAGAGCCGTTACCTTCCTCCTGCGTTGTGCGGTGTTGGAGATCTTATCGGGCGTGACTCCCAGGTCAGACAGGACCTTCGCGATTCCTCGGGCGTCCACGCCGCAGTTAGGAGCTACGTTGGTCTCACACCGCCTGTGCACATTCATCTTACACACTGCCAACGAGAAAAACATGAAAATGGCTCAGGCAAAACAAAGAAAGGACGTCTGACTCAAACGCTGTTTTAAATGTTACCTATTCATTAAAGACATCAAACTGCGCTGGGAGGTCGCAGGTGTGATGAATAGCAAACAGGTGTCTGTCAGTAGACTGAGTGCTGTTTGGTACTTTACTTTGGAAAGATACAGTTTAGTCTGGAAATATATGAACGATAAATCTGCTCCAGCCATGAGAACACAGCCGTGTGGAAACACACTGCATCATGATGGCACAGTGAAAGAACTGGATAATGCGTTAGACTTCATCTTAGGATGCTACAGATGAATTTTTATAGGGCTGCAACTAAAACTGTACAAAAATGTCCATCACGAGTTCTGAGGTCATCTACACATGGCTTGTTTGGCCAAACTCAAAAATATTACATTTAAAATAATTGGAGCTGTTTCTGGAATTAATTAAATGATTAATTGATCATCAAAATCATTAATTAATCATAGAAAATGTTCATACACCTAGTGACAGATATTCATGCCATTCATGTGGAAGATAATGCATGAGAAAACAGAATAATAAATAAAGTTAAAAGGCTAAAAAATCCTGTAAAAACATGTCATTTTTCATGTGTGGTTTTAAAAATATAACATTTACTATTTTCTTCACAGCCTTTGACTTCAAATATATGCGCATACTGCTTGAGCTCCAGGGAGCTTGCAAACACAAACACCTGAGAATCCCCACTGCACTTGAACTCACCTTTGCACTGCAGGCCCTGCCTCATGAGGCCCCACAGCAAGGAGCCACAGTGGTCACAGAAGGTGGGAACCTTGTAGTTGTGGATACTGAACTTATGGGGCATGTTAACACTGAACCGCTGTGAACCCACCTACAGAGGGAGACACACACATACACACGCACGCACACACACACACACGGTGTTAGAAAGAGGTCACCGTCGCATTATCACAGGAATAATGCATGTGGCTCAAGTGTTAGTACACAGTGTACACATGTTACCTTAAGTGACACGGATTGGTTCACGAAAGGCCTGAAAGGCGACTCAAACATGATTCGATGTGTGTGACGTGTGTGTCATTAACGTCACAGAGGACATTTTCATCTGAGCTACAAACCAACACGCTCCACGTGCACGTGGATGTTTGCATGTGAGTGTGCGCACCTCCTCAGGTGTGTCCTCCTGCTTCTTCATCCCGGCACACTTGGTGATGATGAGCTCATGGCAGCGTTTGTGGACGACACACGTGCACACTGGAAGCATCAACATCAGCGTTCACAAAATGAACAACAGTCGGTTTAGGGTCTGATCAGCAGAGGGGCATCAAATACAGCATGTGATGCAGATATCAGCGTTATGCCCAGTTTGGATCAACCGGGCAGAATAAAAGTGGTAATATCCTAAAAGGTAATCTTATGTCCTGCAGGGATTCTGATGCAACAGTGTGGCACTGAGCGAAGCATCGATTTGATTCAACGATTTAATATTCGTGCCAACGGTGACCTCATTAAAGGGGTCAGGTATCAGCCAGACGTAACTGACCCACATCAGATGCCAATGTTCAAATGTACAAATGCCATTTTCTAAACTTTCTTAAACAACATAACTAGAATCTACAAGAGCGTTACAGAGTGTTGTGGAGCTGCAGCCTCACACATATGAATGATCCCAATTAGGATAACACAGCCAGGTACTGAGGGGCTACCATGAGGAAGAATCGATACTCAGCCCACTCGCAACACATTCATATTGGATGATTCTGCAAACCTGGATTGTTTTCAATGTTTTCAGTTTCGTTATTTTGACAATAAGACAACTACAATGGAGATCATCTGTGGTTAAGGAAACACAATGTCCACACATTGGAGCGGCATGTTAGCGGAGGAGCAGTGGTCCTCAGTTCGGATCTACACACGGTGCGTTCAGGCACAGTGTTGAGTGTGGGTCACCTGTGTTTTGGCAGCGCTCAGAGCCCAACACACAATCACTGTAGCCTGTGTGGACAGCTGCATTAATTAAAACAGCTGAAACAAGCCTTGGCTGGTTAACGTTTGGGAAATATCTTCCTGGTGGTTAAATATTTAAAACAGCCAACGTTATTTGTTGGTGGGCATTCAGAGCGAAAACAGGCCTGTGTTGAAGCAGTGCAGGGGGCTGCGTCGGTGGGTGCCTGTGGTTTAAGGTACCGCTGAGACATGAAATATGATCCAGTTTAAGTAACAGATGAATACATTTAGAGACTCATCAGATGCCAAAATCCTGTTTATAATACTCACAGACATGATTTTACAACTCTGCAAAGGCGACAACTATTTTATCTTCAAACGGTTCAGTCCACCAAGGTGCTCCAGAATGACTGTTGCTTTTACTGTCCTGTGGATTAGCTGAGCACCAAACATTCAGAGCCGCGGTGATGAATGTTGACGTTTACTTTCGTTTGCAAGGTTAACCACTCGCAAAGGTCCGGTGAAACGCCACTAAAGACGTGGATCATCGCAAGTAGTGTTGTTTTCATCAACGAAAATTATGACGAAATATCGTGACGAAAACGACACGGGACGCAACGTAAATGCCGGTCATGTGAAGATAACTATAATTAAATATATAATGCAATATTGTTGACGAATAAAAACGAGACTAAATGTGGTTTACAAAATAAAAACTCAAAAAAATAAAATAAAAACAATCGTTGACTAAAACGAGTCTTGCTTTAGTCACGAAAATGACCAGACGTTTTAGCAGTTTTTATTTCGTAAACCACATTTAGTCTCGTTTTTATTCGTCAACAATATTGCATTCTATATTTAATTGTAGTTATTGTCACATGACCAGCATTTACGTTGTGTCTCGTCTCGTTTCGTTTCTGTCACGTTAAAAAGGTTCGTTGACGACGATATTTTGTCATAATTTTCGTTGACAAAAACAACACTAATCGCAAGACAGGGTACGTTCAGCTGTTTATTTAACAAGTGTTAGTTGTGCTGCTTGTGGCTGTTACTTAAACTCTATCAATATACAAGGTGCGCAACACGAGACAAGAGTGACGTGACATCATCTGCAAGTTTGTCTCCGTATGGCTCTCAGTGATGGTGGCCCGCGACCAAATCACAGCTGGCATTCAGCAGCATGTAATCCCTCTTGTGTTCTCATTCTTCAATAATACATGATGTGCAGCGTTACTTGAGAAATTGGAATCGGGCAGAGCAAAGTACTCACCCTGACACTGGTATCCCTGCTTCCCCAGCACGCCCCTATCAGATCACACACAGAGGAGTCAGCATTTCAGCCAGGTTGGTTTAATGAAACATACTAGGTCAGACAGATCTGTGTGTGTGTGTGTGTGTGTGTGTGTGTGTCGCCTACCAGATAAAATCTCTGCAATGTGAGCAGTAGGTTGGTTGTCTCAGGTAGGTGGCCATGAACTTGTGCCCATTGACTTGATGGACGCGTCTTCGGACGGCGCCCTGTCGCCGGCGAGGACCGATCCTCTCTCGAAACACTCGCTCCTCATTCTCGTTGGTCCCAGAGGCTGTCGAGTAAACACACACAAGTTTGTCACAGACCGTATGAAACATGGACGTACGTGACGTCACCTGTCAACCTGGCAGCGAGCTGTCACCCAGAGCGCCTCCTGTACAGTTGCCATGAACGGAAAATTGAATTCAACCGGCTTTTGGAGGCGGCCTCAAACGACCATTTGAAGAACTGCAACTTCTGGCATTTCACTTTTCATTTTTGATTGATTTGCTTGAAGTTTACTGACAAAAATGAACCTGCACAGAGAACTTCTGTGCGTTTCTGAGTCAGCTTTCGATGAGTTATCGCACACATCACAGTGGATGTTTCCTCACGCACGCTGATTTTACTTCCTGAGACTGTACAAATAAGGATCATTTGCATCATGTTGCTCGAGATGTTTAATCATTCAACGGCCTCTCATCTTCCTCCCTCCCCTCCCCTCCCTCCCCTCCCTCTCTCTCTCGCAAACACCCCACACCTACCAGAGGCCTATGCATACGTACGTGTGTGTGCTATTTATACTTCCATGTGTGGGCACTAAAACGAAGGACAGCATATTAAAATACTCCTCCTCAGCGAGCACCATCCAACCAGCCGTTCCCTTCCTCTCCGCATCTCCCCGGAAACATAAATGCTTTCCGAGGGTAACCTTAAGACAAGAGAACCACCTCCACGCTCACTCCCACACACACTCCTTCTCTCTGCGCTCCTGTCCTAGTTTGCCTTTCTTCCACTCTCCCTGCATCCCTCTCCTGGGTGCGCTATAGATGTGGTTACTGCTGAGCCTCTCCAGAGTTCGATTACAGACAGGCTGTCTAGGGACCTGGTGTGTGCGTGTGCGTGTGTGAGTGGGAGTGCGTGCAAGTGGAAGTGTGCTTTTTTGTGTATCTGTGCTTGTGTGTGTGTGTGTGTGTGTGTGCGTGGAGACGAGCTTAACAGGCCATTATTGGGATCACTTTGTTTTACATAATACATCATCCATCTGTCCAGGACACACACATACACACAGGCATGCTGACGAGGCGGGGCGACCAGGCATAACAACAGTCAAGAGTGATCGCCGTGGAGACAGGCGTGCTCGGGTTCTGCGACTGACCAACTGGAAGATGGCCGTCCAACAAACACACGGACAGACGGAAGATTCACATGTGACGCGGAGAAGACCAGCAGACAGCGGAGACAAAGAGGACGAAGGACTGAAGTGCAGATGGTGATACAAACAAATATGACATAAAAATGAGCAACAGTACAACAGCGGCAGAAATCCAACCGCCTCTCCAACAATGAACCGCAGAATTCATAATGAACGGGTGGAAGATTTGAGTTGGAAAATCTTTTGGGGTTAAAGACAAATTAAAGTAGAAGAAGCGACATTTTCTGAAACACTACAAATGAATCTGTGCTAAAAGAAGGTGAAGCAGTTCCTCAAATGTTCAACAAGGTGGTCGATGTGCAACACTCAGTTAAGGTGAAGCACTTGGAGGAAATGAAGCTGTAGCTTGAAGTGGTTCCTCAAAGACTGTGGATACACGTGAAAAATAATTTTTCTAGGCTGAATTAAAATAAAACCACAAAAAGCTGCATTTTCTCAAAGGAATTAAAGTTTGATGTATCCTAACATTTAAATTCTTTGGCTGTTAATACTGACCTCTGCAAAATCTGATTAAAAATATGTCAAATTTTGGATTCTTTGGAGCTTTTGAAATGGCAGCAATAGCTGAAGTTGAAGCATTTGAACAGTCTGACGTAGCGAAAGTGATGTGAAGAGGCAGCTGAAGTGGATCCTAAAACATTGGGTTGGATTGTAGAAGCACTTATTAAACAATCTTTCGATACTGAATAAAAATAAAACGGAGACAGAAGTGACTTCTGTGCTAAAACGTGCAGCTGAAACGTTTGAAACGGCTTCAAATTTGGATTCTTTTGAGATTTTCTTAATGGCAGCAACAAGTCAAGATGCAGCTGAAGCACTTACAGCAGAAGAAGTTGAAGTGGCTCCACAAATGTTGGATTTGAAATAGTTTTATTTCATTTTATTTTTCATAAATGTCTTCCTCTAATGTCTTCCTTAATTGCATTCTATTCTATTTGGTACTTACATGTAATTTTGTACTCTTTATTTTCTGTTTTTATGTCAAAACATCAAAATTTAGCACTGAATCTACATAATTAATTCCTAGATGTACGACACTTGGAGCAAGAAGATACTGTATTGACAAAAAAGACGTCTTTCATGTTATTCCAGTTAGTTTTTTTAAGGGCTCAGTCATTTAAAATATTTAAAACTAAATACAATAAATCGATATTTAAAAAAAGGGATGAAGAGAGAGAGAGCAGGGGATCCAGAAACAGAGAGGAAGAGACTGCAGATGGTCAGATTAGGTCAGATTACTGAAATTTGCTTCCTGAGAACAACAGATGCAAAAGGATGAAGAGGAGAAAAAAGTAAAAAACAAGAAGAAGAACAAGTCCTCCCAGCCTCCGAAGCTGCAGAGAACAGATTGCACCGGGGGAAAAAAAGTATAAATCTGCTAAAAATACCACCTCTTCCTCTACTTCTCTCCATCCCTCCCATCAGCACACACACACACACACACACACACACACACACACACACACACACACACACACACCATTTGTTTTTATCAGCATACATTAACGTGACGAGCTCTCAAGCCGGCTGAACTCAGGGAGGAAGTTCAGGAGTGGGAGGAGAGTGGGTCGTGAGGTCACAGCAGAGTGTCCAATCATCCATGAGGAGGGCAAGACACGGACGCCTGAGTCTGCATATGTGTGTGTGTGTGTGTGTGTGTGTGTGTGTGTAATCCGTGGCTCAATCTCACCTACTATTTTAAGAATCCACTCCCTCTCTCTTCACTCTCTACTGCTCGCTTTATCCATCTTTATACAGAGAAACTAACCTCTGTGTTACACTGCTGGGGTTCTCGGCTGCACCCGCATACACACACACACACACACACACACGCACGTGCACACCTTCACTGGAAGGCAGGGAACTGTTTCTATTTATAACCAGGTGCGAAGATGCACAGGTGCAGGTGAAAATGACTCTTATCAGGCAGGATGTGAGCGAGCGTATGTGTGCGGAAAGGGTAATTGAGGGAGATATTCTGGATGTTTCCATGTTTAATCAATACAAACAAATAGAGGAAGGAAACAGAGGAGAGAGAGAGAGAAGGAGAGAGAGTTCAGCTCTGTTCAGTTACTTTCTAGGAAAACAGGAAGACCTAAAGCTTCATGTTTTCACAGTAATCTCTTCATCTCACTCTCTGGCCTCTCTACTTTCAATGCTGGAGGATGGATGTACAACATGTTGTGTTAAAACTGGAATAACTGATGTCTTGGCCACTTGGTGGCAGTGGAAACAAGTTGTGAACGCGAGGTTAGTGTTCATTGATTGTGCTCAACTGTGAGCTCAGCCTGTGAAGTGCGAACTTGCACAGCTCTGATGTATCATCACCTTTTAAGATGAAGCTGTGAGCAGTTAACAGCTGCTAACAGGGTGCAAAATCATCAGCTGTCTGGACTTGTGTTTCTGGCCAAATCTAAGTCTAATATTTGCTCTATTTTAGCTTTGTTTTTGGTCTCCACCACCTCCTGAGTGAAATATCTGGCTCTTTAGCTGCTAAAGGCTCCACTATGTTCACCAGCGGGGTGCTGACTGTGTTCGTCTGCTTAGCACGTAGCATACAGTGGGTTTTTAGAGTTTATTTACAGAAAACAGCTGTCTGCTGTGGCTTCAAACAACAGCCTATGACACTATGTGAGCAGTAAGCTAAACAGTGACCTGAACACATGATAAAACTGCTGCAGATTCAGGTGAAAATGGAGGTAATTCAGGTCCTGCTGAATAAAACATTTCCTGCAACCTTCATGTTTAAGCTACATGTTTTTTTATGCAAAATGAGATGGAATTGGTTCAAGCTGCACTAATTACTATATTTATATGAACAATGGATCAAATTATGGTGAGTAATGTGAAAGGGGTTTCTTGTAGTGATAAATCCACACAGAATTATCACCGACTGTGTAGTTTCCCCTCGGCTCTATGCAGAGTTTTAACGCCTTTTGGTTTTACGGCCTGCAACTTTAATGTTTTGGCTAACCCTCGCTGCTCTCAGTGGCGTCATTTTTGGCTGCAGGAGGCAGCTGTTGTCATCTAAAAAGCTTAAATGAAGCCACAGTACCTGCCCGTCACCAGTTTGCAGACAGACAAACGTGGAGACTCTTTGGTGAACACAGTGTGACGTTCAGCTGCTAAAGAAACAGATATTTAATTCAGGAGCTGGAGGAAACCAAAGCAGAGCTACAAGAGGAGTCCAGGTCTTCAATAAATTTAAACTGTGATGGAGTTCATGATATTAGCAGCTGATATGGAGCTAGAGGGACAACCCCTGCAGCTTATTATCTTTAAATAGCTCCACCTTTCCAGACTCATTACTGTCCGCTTTGGCCGTGTTGTTACTGTACTTTTCAGCGCCGCCGTGTTCGGATGTGTGATTCCTTTGCTTTTCAAGACTGAAACCGATGGTGGTTTTACCTTCAGTGGAGGATCCGGACAGATCGATGACCACGTACACCTTCCCCTCCGGCTCCAAGTCAATCTGCAGAGACAAAGAGAGAGAAACGGAGAGTAAATCAGTGAGAAATAACACAGCTGAACAGTGAGTGCAGCAGGGGGGCTTTCCTCCAGCACAAACAAACACACCAGTGCACATGGAGGAGGTCATTATCTTCAACAGCGCTGCACTCCTCCCCACCACTCGCATCATTATCAGCATTAACATCACCATGTTTATCGCATTTACTCCTGGTATTAACGCTCTATTTGTTTCTGATACGTTATCTGGATGAAGATTTCTTATAACAGGGCGTTGCATTATAACACTTGGTAGTTACAACAAATACGACGTCCTACAAGGGGGGTGACCCACTGAAGGAACACAACTTGGTTTTCTTTTGCAGAGGAAAGGCTTGTTGTTTAAGTTTGTTTAAGGCATTTTTCAGGCAAAAATGCCAAAAATACAAGTTCAGACTGTCAGTTTTGAGAATTTGCTGCATTTCTTTGTCTCATGTGATGATAAACTAACGTCTTGAGGTAATGTGAGGACAAGTTTTGCTGTTTTCTCTAATTTTAGAAACCAAAGGATTAATCCATTAATCAATCATGATAATCTTAACACAATTTATTCTTTGTGGCCTTAACTGCCAGTCGTCACCTTCATCACCGTCAATGTGTCCGGCACTGCTATTCCCACCATCATCCTCATTTATATCATGATCATCATCCCCTTTACCATCATCATCATCGCATCAATTACAACTTTCATTACGATCAACATGAATGATGCTCTGTCAGGGCTTGACTGAGGAAATTTTTCACTGACGTGCATTTTTAATGGTTTTCTGGTGTTTCAGCAAAATCATCAATAATATAGATAATCATTAGTTGCAGCCTGACTTAGTAACTGGTCCATTTCAAGGTACTGGTACATAGTGAGGGACCATGGATGGACCAGTAGGCCACACATTGGGCCTGTGGTCAAACCTGAAACACTGAGGTTCAACGAGGATTGGCTAAAGTTAGAGGAGAGAACTTCCAGATGCCGAGTTTTAAAAGTGGAACACGATTCAGTGAATATAACAGATGAAGCTGCAGGTGAGCAGTGAGTCCCTTCCTGCTCTGAGGGAAGAGAACACTGAGCACCTTGTGTGTGCAGGAGAAGATCATTTTCATAAGGTTTAACATTAACTTTCTGTATATCATCAGGTGAATATTAGGTTATTATTAACAACAGCAGCGATAAAAAGGTTTAGGGTTGCATTAAACCTTTAAAAAATACTAAATAAATGAAATGTTAGAGGGAAATCAGCCTCCCTGACAAAATGTTCAGTTTGTGCTGAGTTTGCAGCCAACAAATCTGCAGCATTGCATGTTGGATAAAGTAAATGCTCAGATGCTCGGAGACTCATCCAAAACTTTTATTTTTAGATCGCCAGTGAGCCCAGTCCGCTCCGTGTCGACAGACTGGAAAACAGTAAGAATCGATATCTGTTATACTCAGAGTTGCCAAAACATGGAGTAGTCATTGGAGGACAACCGAGGGGGAAGCGAAGCTGCTGAAACAAGGAATGATGTCACTGTGGCACATAAACTATCTGAGTTATAATCCATTAATGCTGCATGAACATGCCATAAAACACATACAATACAGATGAGCGACTTCAACAAGACTACAGCTGATTAAAACATCACATTTGTATTTATTCTTAACGCTACAAGTCATAATGAGTTCTGTGTGTGTGTGAGCAGGTGTCATCAAAATGGAGGCTAATTTATTCTGGGAACCTCACATGCGCACAGAACAGAAAGAAATGTTCCTGCTCGAACATCACTGCACGAGCAAAGATACGACAGTCTGCATACGCACGGACTTATTCAACAAATAATGACATCAGCCCCCCCCCCCCCCCACAATATGCATGCAGCTACAGAGATTAGAGAGAGTGCAACAGAGAGCGCTAAAGAGACAGACGACACAGGAAGAGAGAGAGAGTGCAAGAGAGAGTGAGAAAGGGAGGTTTAAATCCTTAGTTAAGCTCTGGGACAGCAGCAGATCCTCTTATGCAACAGACAGACTCACACACAGGCAGCGACACACACACATACATGTCGATGCATTGCTGAACATGAGACACAAAGACGGCACAGAAACAAATGCGAGGCAGTGCCAGACAATCAGACACGCTGCACGCGTCTCCGAGAGACACGCTGTCGCATGGGAGGGAATTTACAGTCCTGAGATCTGCAGCAGGACTTGTGTGTCAGATCGTATGGAAGCTCAGCCACAAGCACGAAAATTACCGCTGCTATCAGACGAATAATGTGAAGACAAAAACATCCGAATTTAGAAATTACACAAATATACAGGACAGATGTTTTGCTGCCGTTTGATTGGATATTCATACTGAAGGTCCACTGAGCAGCAACAGTGAATAAAAAGGTGTGCAGATGCTTTTATTTTGTTATTTCCACTGCCTACACATATTTCCAGCTCCCTTAAAAATGAAATAAAATCCTGTCTGTGTGTTTCATCCAATTACAGGCTGAAGTTGGTAACCCAGGAGAGAAGACACATATCATTATATCATCATTTAATTAACTGTATTTTCTGCAACCAGCGTGAAGGTGATCATAAATGAAGTGATTGTTACATCAGATTTATGGGATTTTTTTCAACTGATAGAAAATCTGCAACTATTCTGATGATATTATTTTTAAAAAATAGGAAAAAACAGGACATGTTCTCCGGTCCTCTCAAACGAGACGCCGTCCTTCGTCATATATCGCTGTCCATTTTCGGGTCTGGAAAGTTTTGAAGGCAATTTCTCTTTTTTGTTTTTGGATGTTTCGCAGTTTAAATTATTTGGTCGTTTTCACACCTGACCAAGCGGGCTCGGTTCGATTGGGGAGCTGAAAGTCGCAACATTGATGCATTTATCAGTTGTTTGGGTTCTGCTTTCACACTGTGATTTCTAAAGCGCACCGAACTTTCTGAGCAGCATCACGTGGTTGAAAGGGGCGCTCGTCAATTGGACAAAGTAGGAGGGGAAATCCCTCCCTCCCCCCTCCCATTATTTTAGGGAATACTACAACTTTAGTGAACGCAACTGTTCCTATAATGCTATCGTAGCTTGTCAGGGATTGATTCTGTTATTTTTCTAACTTTGACGATCTAACATGTGACAACATATGAGCTCAGAGTTTAAGGACTGTGACTGCTGGTAGTTGTGATTTGTTTTTGTTTAAATATGCCAAACTGTGAATTTATGGATTATTGTTGTTCAGACAATTGAGCTTAGCTAAGCTAGCAACTGCTAATGTCAGCAGCCACTTGTTACCCTAGATGTACTGTGTATGCACTGCGTATAGCATCACTACGTACATTTGGTCCTGTGTTTGGTCCAGTGAGCTTTCACACTGCATACGAACCGAACCAGGGTTCACTTGCAAGTGAATATTTTCAGGCGGACCAGAGTTCGCTTGTTTGGTCCTCACCAGAGTTCGGATGAGCTTTCACACAAGGAAACGAACTCTGGCCCGTTTAAAGCGGACCAAACAGCTCTGGCGTGAAAGCGACCTTACTCTGAAAAGAATCAATAAAGACAATAACAGAGTGACACCTTCACATGTCTTGTTTTGTCCAAAAAAACAGTCCACAATGATTTTGCTTATTGCAATTTAATTTGTGCATGAGAGAGGATTTAAAGGATGAATCGGTTATCAGAACAGGTGCTGATTAATTATTTAATCACTGACCAATCAACAGACTCGACTGATTAACTGCTAAATGGTTCATACACTGTGGGGAAGCTTAATTGTTAAGTAACAAGCACGGTCTGAAATGTAATGGAGTAAAAGTACAAAGTGATGTGAGTTCATACTTAAGTAAAGTGAAAGTAATAGAAGTACTCGATTACAATCCACCGCCGGTTGCATCCCTAATGTCAATGAGTCGATCTGAAGTTAACGGGATAAAAACACAGAGAATGCAGTACTTATGAGCGTATCATCCTTTTGTTGCATGTATAACACGTAACAACTGCATGGGATTTGTGACCTATAAACGCCACTGGATTCTTGATGTCTACCCTTGAAAATGATGTGCTAATCCCCAAATGCAACCTCTTGCATAACCACGCATCTCAGCGGGGATTTCAGCTGAAAGATGGACTCAGAGCGATTTGGAATCGAGTGGAGCAAACGGACAGCACCATCATTGATTTGGTGCTCAGGTCCTGAGGCGGCATGCCAGCCAAAAAGTGCGCCGCTGAGGTGTCTTCCAGCTTGTATTTCCTCTCCAGGTCAATACGTTTGACAGACTAAACTTTAGAGTTTAAGTTTAGTCTGTCAAAGTGCGTCGAAGATTTGTAGATTTGGGTGTGATACTGTAGTCTGATTGTAGACGCATGCACCCTCAATGCCCAAGACAAAACAAAGGCTGCTCTAATTCTAAAAATATAAAATAAACTCATGCTTTCCATGTATTCTTGGCAGGATTAAAAATCTCTTCGTCCGCATTTACACCATCGTTTAAGAACAAAACGATGCACTAAAGCCCATAACATGGTACATTTATTTCAGATAGGTAACCCAGAATAATCACAGGACAGAGTTGGACTAAAGTGTCCCATTGGTTTACATTCATCTAAAAGGCTTCCCATAGCCAGCCCATTGATCACTCAGACCAGCGTTTCTCAGAGCATCTCAGACGTCGCTGGAAGCAGTACGTTTGAAAGTGAGGCGTTTGTTTAAAGCAAAGATTCACAACAACACCAGCTGAAACTTGCCAAAGAATGGGCTCTGCAACGATCCGAAAACCCGTCAATTAAACCAAAGCGACTAGAGGAGACCTCACTGTGGACAGCTGCAGCATTTAAAATCAGTATTAGCACTAAGGGACTAGCATTGTCTTAAACTCTTCAACCTTTCTGCTACTGAGATACTGCAAGTTTTGGTCCATAAGATGGATTACATTACTACGTGGCAGTCGAAAGCACTATATAAGGTAAGAACACCATCACTCTCAAGAAAGCTGTGGCTACACTGACACTGGGTTTTTATGCAAAATTCATTTTTAAGTGACTGATGGACAGAGTAGCAGCTTACAGCTAAAGGCACACCTGGTCCAAATATCAGGGCTTTGTACCTGATAAGTAACTTATGCCTGTGTTTATATGAGAATATCGTATGTGAAGAAAGGTGCATTGAACTATAACCATGCACACATCAGTAATGGTTGCACAACTTGCTTAGCTTTGGTTGTGCTACTTCCAGGACCTCCTGTTCTGCATTCTGGTTTCATGGCACTCCCAAATGGAACAGAGCCATCATTAACACTGTTGCTCTGACGAGTTGACATGTCGGCAGCGAAAAAGCTCTGCTAGAGTCAACTGACAGGTAATTCAGGATAAAATAAGGATTAATGCACCTGTAGTATTTTGATTGCACACCCCTTGGGCCTTTTAATGGAATCCGGTCGACTGGGGATTGCACCGGGCCAAACCTTTGGTGCATTAATTAGTTTAATCATACTGTATTTAAAAAGCTGAATCATCTCTGGTCAGGGTTGGCTAATGTAACAATACACACTGTGAGAGTTTGGAGTATGATTTCTACCTCTTCCTTAAAGCTGCATCAATCAATATTTTCATACTAACAATTCAGCTCCGCAGAGCGCTGCAGCGGATTTTACCTCTTTGTTTTTGTTTTTGTTTTCAGGCCAGAAGCTCTCATTTTCAGCCACAGCTGGGTGCTTTTAGCTCGGATAAACCCACCGCACCCCACCAGCAGCAGACAGACAAAGCTGGTGAACTCAGTCGAACATTTAGTAACTAAAGAGCCAGATGTTTCCCGCAGGTGTTGGTGGATACCAAAGCAGAGCTGAAAGAGAGCGACTGTTGGACTTCAATTCATGAGGTGGCCAAAAACACGACTCCAAGTGAATGTTGCTCCATAACTGCTGAATGAGTAAAAGTCTGCTGTTGGCTAACATGTTCGCCATAGCAGCTTAAGGTGATAACATGTCAATGTTGTGTTTTTGTCCCACCGCCTCCTAGTGGCCAAAAACAGAATTAACGCCATGTTAAATATCTGTTTTTGTACTGGGCCATTGCAACAATGTGATGATTGATTTTTTTCAGGTATGTAACTCACCTAATAAGCCAAAACAATTACGTTTTATTTGAAATACATTAGCGCTGCAACTAATGATTATTTACATTGTCGACTACTGCATTTATTGCTAAGTCTGCGGTGAACTGGCTAGCCACGATTTGCCATAATCTGTCCAGTAAAACACCAAATGATATTCAACTTATAATTAAATAAAACCGAGAAGCCGGATGAGGAATGTTTGCCATGTTTTCCTGGCGAGTGGCTTAAACCATTAATTGGTCATTACTTTTATATACATACCATATAGAAGATTTTATCCACATCACCACCTGCTGTTAAACTGATCGTAATGTGACTTGGATTTAACCATACACACACACACACACACACACACACACACACACACACACACGCATGCTGAGGTTCTCCGCCCCGACAACAAAAGATGGGAGGAGAGAGAGCTGGAGAATCTAGTTCGCCTCATTAATCTTGTTAGTCCAATTAGGACACTGATACAGCCAGGGAGACGGATAACTTCACAAACCCTCTCACACACACACATACAGGAAGCTGAGTGTGTGTGTGTGTGTGTGTGTCTGATAGAGTTTGGTAAGTGTCTGGGGATTTTAAAATGGACTTCAGAGGGAGGTTAGCCTTAAACACACATACAAGCTTAACTCTGTTGCGTTCGCCCCATCACAACGCACACAAACAGCCTCCAAACACACACGCTACTGACAGAATCAAAAAACACACACACACACACCATATGCAGCAGCACAGAGAAGCACTCAACCAAGCAGACAGGGCACTCAAAGCTTGCATTATATCAATACTGTGGAGCTAACCCCCTCCCACTCTCCGTCCATCTCGCTCGCTATCTCTGTCCAACCAGACAGCTCTCTCTGTCTCTCTCAGGAGCGTTTAGTCTCAGTGACAGCCTCCCACATCCATCTGTCAAATAACAAATTTCGGCATTGAGAGAGCTCGACCGCAGTCACACAATAACATGTGTGTGTGCGTGTTTGTCCTTTCTATCGCCCAGCAACTCAAGCGTGTCCTCCTGTACACACACACACGCACACACACACACACACAGGAGGCCCATGCTGAGTGAGACAGCATGAGAGTCATGCATCTTTAATGTAACATCACAGACGGCTAATAATGTAAGAGGAGCTGGGCCGTGTGGCGGCGGCGCTGGTGGCGAGGGGAGGACGGGGGACATTCAACAAAGCCCGCTCCCCCATTGCGACGGGTGGCATGTCCAAAGGTCCAATAGCATCAACTAGACGGAGGGAGAATTGGACTTAGAAGACTGGACATTCCCGATCAAACCGTCCTGTGTGTTCAGCGCACAAGCGTTCAAGACGAGTGTGTGATATCCAGATGGACTGGCAGACGGCCTGATGAGCAGCCTCTGTAGATCAGTCGTCAGTGTTGGACGTGACTAAATGAAAACACACTTCACAGAAATTAGAGGAAGCCTCGGTGTCCTGGGGCTGAACCATCTGAGGAAAATTCAGAATTTACCCTGTGATTTCAAGCTAGTATCTGATAAGGTGGGTTAAGCATAAGCACAAACCTATCTTGTTTTGTAAAAGAGAAAATAGGGCAGCAAACTTTGCTAGTTTTCAATAAAAAGACTGAAAGTTTTAGTTTATATTTACAGTATATATTTCATTAGTTACATTATTATAATGCTACTTGATATTGCTCATTTTTTTAATTATATTTTGGTGCTATATTTACTGATAAAAGCTACACACTATAGGTATTATTGTAATAATAAACTGTTGGTTAGCGGTGTAGCTAACAGTTTTGATATGTGACTTGCAAACTCCAAACAACACTGCTAAGAGGACTGACTGCTTCAGCTAACATTAGCTTCAGGAGGAGCTGCTTCACGTTCCCAAATACCTGATATACCTCATCATACCTTTTAAATCAACAGTTCAACATTTTGTGAAATGTGCTTTGAAGGTACCACAAACAGCTAGTTAGCTTACCCCTAGCTGGAAACAGCTGGAAATAGCTAGCCAGGCTCTGTCCAAAGGTCACAAAATCCACTTACCAGCACCTCTAAAGCTCACTAATTAGCTAACATGTTATATCTTGTTAGTTTAATTAGTACAAAAAATAACATATAAAAATGACTCTTTCTTGGTTCAGAGCGGTTGCTAAGCAACCATCCGAGACTCCAGGAAGTTTCTGGTCCTAGTTGAGCACATAACCCAGCATATAAAGGCAAACGGTCTTTTTTACATTTCAGATTTTGTATGATTTTAACTTTAAACAAATGTGTGCTAAGCTAACTGGCTGCTGGCTACAGCTTTATATTCAATGCTTTCCCATTGGTTCACTAACCACCAGCTGTCAGCCATTTTTACTCACTGACACCCAAGCTAGCTACTAACTGCATGTCTGAGAATAACATGACACTATCAGATTGTTAATCTACAGAAAGACACCGCTCAATTCCCAACCTTACTGGCAACGTCATGGCTTCATTTATTGGCAATCAGTGGTTGCCAATACTTATTTCTTACAGCTTGGTTAAGAAAATGTTATTAATCTAAGTTATAATTACAACTGTAGCTCTTGTGATTTGAAAACTTCACTTTACAAATCACAAGTTCAATTAAAAAATATATGTTCAACTATTCTGTCCACAGCTATAATGAAAGATGTTTAAAATGTGTTTTTCTTTATGCAAAAACAGACACACTCTTGGGGTGACAGAGAGAGAAAGGGGACTAACAGTGTGGATTTCACCTGCTGTCCCAGACCTCGAATATCCTCCCATTTCTTCTCTTTCACTGAGAACATGCATTAAACAGCCTCCAGCATACAGTCACACACCAAAGGTTGACCTGATTTGGCATCAGTGGGCAGAGCGCCGTGCTAGTGTGCTTTGTGCGTGTGTGTGTGTCTGTGTGTGTATAGTCACGGTGGCAACAGCGCATCTTAAATCCAGTCTGTCCTACTTAACCAGCAGGTCACCGAGGGGTGGAGCCTATGATGTCATGTAACTTGCCACGGTGAGGGAATGGAGTCTGGAGCTCAGGAAAAAGAAAGGGACAATGACAATATGGCTGTGACCTCAGTGATGCTCAGAGACATGTCTTTGCTGAGGATGGTGGCATGGTTATAACAGTAATGGCAAAAAAAATGCTGTAAAGGCCCTGTCACATCAGAGCATGGCACAGCAAAGTCATTGTTAAAAGCTTTGTCACGTATGAACTACTTGCTAGGCTAGTAAACAACTGGAGCTGGTGAGCTAACCGCTAACACACTAGCAAGCTGGGAAGTTGCTAGTCAGTCACAAAACTCTCCAAGCTTTATTTATTGTCTCTGTACTGTGCCATTACTTTGTTCTCAGGATGCCACATTTCATTCAATAAAGTGCTAATAAAGAGGGAACAACACTCAGCTAGCTGTCAGTTAGCAAGCTTGTTAGCAGCAGAGCCAAGAGAACAAAAAGTTCACAGTGTACTCAAAACACATATTTGTACCACCGTCTCCTGTCTCATTACTGTCTGGAAACCGTGGCTCTTTTGTGGAGCAGTTTATACTCTACAACACAGAGGAGGGCTCAATGAAAGTGTATGGTGCAACACAGCTAATAAGTTATGCTAGCTGCCTCCATTTTGGACTCTCAGGCTTTCCGTTCCCTCCACAGTTAGCACTGAGAAGACGGCTTGGCATCAGTCTATGGCACAAATTTGCATGTCAGAGTTCACTAAAGCTGAACTACAAACAAAAGAGTTGTCCATTTTTACTGGCCATGGTAATCCCATTGAAATTAACTAATTGAACCACAAAATTTAGCTGTTTAAAACGCTGGTGTGACCAGGCGTTAGTGTGACAATAACACTGGTCGTGGGAAAAATGGATAATTCATATTGTATCATACATGCTGTATTTAAGACAGTCTGACATTCATTTCAACTTCTGAGCAGTAGTTGAGAATTGATGATGGAAAAGACGTACAATAAAAAGGTGGGAAAACTGCTGCAAAGCCATCATTGCTACTTGTACTTAATATCTGAAATAAGTACTATGAGGCCAAAAATAGGGTTAACCATGTAAAATCTTTTAAAAAAAAGTGTGCTGACTGGCCTCTAACTGTAGTCCTTCAGTCATTAATCCCGGCTCCTCTAAGTATGAGCATGTGAGTGTGTTGATGCCAAGTGTCAGACAGTGGCTGGTTGACATCTGGCGTGGCCCGTATCCCTGTTAGGAAACGTTACACTGTGTGGTCATCACATCTCAGACTTAAGTCCTGGAAGCTTCTTGCAGCCTCACAGCTCTCAACCTCCAACCTCATATATTTACATGTACACAGAGCTTATTTCTACACCTCATGTCGTGCATTCTCTCCATCACTAGCTTCCCCTTCTGCACAGCATTCTGCTTCTTCCATCTTTGTTTTTTCATTTCCCTTACAACCCCCCAAATCTTCCTTTTTTAATTTCTACCTCTTCTGCTTTCTGTCTATGTCTGCCTGTCTCCAGGGCATGCCACTTTCAGAAAGCTTAATTGAAGACTTTTCACCCTTTCAACGATACCTATAATTGTCGTTAAGACTAATTTTAGTACCCACAACAAAGTGGATGAAACAAGCCTATTTCCAATTCAAAATCGCTAATGGAAGCTATAAATGCACACGATAACTGCAGTAATTTAACCAACATGCTTTGTATATTGTTACACAAAACCTCTTTTGATGCAGCATTCAGCATATAAAACACGACCATAGTGAACTCCCTGCTAATCCAACAATGGTCAAAGAGGTGGAGCGTGTGTGGAGCTGAGGTGGGCAGAATTAACTCTGGTTGCTGAAACCTAGCAGCTAGCTGTCATTCAGAGCAGCCATGCCTATCATTACACATAACTTTAAGCCTTAATATAATTAAATTTTTCACTGAAAGGTTGGATATTTTAATATGGGGGTCTATGGGGACTGACTCGCTTTTGGAGCAAGCCTCAAGAGGACTTTGGAGGAACTGCAGTTTTTGGCACTTCTGCGCAAAATCAGATTCCATAGCTAACAAGCTAACAAAACATTTTTAGAATCAGATACCATAGCTAACAAGCTAACAAAATATTTTTAGAATCAGATACCATAGCTAACAAGCTAATAAACTGTTTTTATCTATTTAGCTAACACAAAATCAAATACCATAGCTAACAATCTTACAAACTGATTTGATCTTGTTAGCCATCACAAAATCAAACACCATAGCTAACAATCTTACAAATTGATTTGATCTCGTCAGCTAACACTGACCAGATACCACACCTGACAATCTATAATACTGTTTTTATCTTGTAAAATAACGCAACCATCAGATACCATAGCTAACAAGCTAGCAATTTGATTTTATCTTGCTAGCAAATGTTAAATAAATCAAAGCAGCTATAAAACATGGCTGCCTGATGATGTCTTCCTATACTTTTAAGTCCAATGAATCTTGAATATAAAATGCTACTATATGTTAGATATATTATAGTTATACGTAGTCTGTATAGTTACATACAATGAGTATCTCAATGAAGTGCAACAAATATAGAAAGACAGATGCTCATTTTTGCTCATGTGAAGTTGCTCTTTCACATGGTTTTGTTCCCTCCAGCAAATCTTATCATGGCGGGTGGTGAAGAAAGCAGAAAGAGTATTTATGGAGTATTTGCTTCAGTTACAACTAGCGCCAACAGAAAACCATAAGAATATATTCCAAGTGTTTTTAGAGCGGCAGCCAAAGGACAGATCTGTCCCAATTATGTAATTTTTTACTGTTACTTCAGTATATACGAAAACCAAATTCAAAACCAATCAAGATCATTTTGGCCAAAACAATTTCACTGAAAATAAATACAGTACTTTATATCCTCAGTTATAATACCACACTTTACTGACTGGCTGCATTGTAGACAAGCAGGATTCTACACACAGCTTTTACAATAAAATATCTTTTTATCAAATATAACCCATTTATCTAAACAGCTTATTTTGAAGTGAAAAGTAAAAACTGAGATCCCGTCGCCTGTTGTAATCATCCAGTCTCTGACATGCTATAGCTACCACAGGAATGCACAGACACGGATTTGTTTAGAGGAATGTGGCTTCCTCTATATAAAGGCGATGCAAGGCAATTTTATTTATAAAACACATTTCAATACAAGTAAGCTCATTGTGTTTACGTTAAAATGCAAACAACAGCTAAGGAGAAAATGTAGATTAACTGCAGTGTGTGACAGGAGCAGCTGGAAAGGCATGACAGCTTAGATAAAAGACAAATGTTGCTCTGAACTGTGTGCACAAATAAAAAGTATGTTGTGTCAATGTTGGTGTAAGAAGTACATCGACACTGCGGTGAATGATTACAGCCGACAGCTGGGGTTACAGGTTTTAACTCGGGACATTATGGCTGTGACTTCAGTCTCATTTAACTTTCCCTTTTTACTTCCAAATAAGCGTAAATGACTGAATCAAACGTGTCTGAACGTGTCTGAAGCTTGAGTACGGTCCAGTAACCACTGTTGTATCTAGCTGTGTACTTGCATGCAATCTCTACAATTATGCTGGCGAGTAAAATGGAATTTCCCTGAAAGAGAGAAACATGCAGGACAAAGAAACCTTTTAAGTTTCTCTACCTTTGAAGGCCTTGGATTTAAATTATTCTGACTTCTCAAAGAACCACCAAGGCACTGTTTTACTTTGCTTTTTTCCTCTTCTTGCCCCCCTCCCTGCCTCAACTCTCACCTACCCATCCCTCTCTCTGGTGTTTCTGTGGGTGAGAGGCTGTCACCAAGGGGACGGGCTGTCATTGTCGCCATGGGGATGGGCTCCACAGAGCATCTCAATTACTGAGTGGGACAATTAATAAGCATCAAAGCCTGGTTAATATTTCACCGGCGGCACAGAGCAGCAACCTGGCCCACAGCGCTCGGGTCCACAGGGGATGTATCGTGGAGAGGCGGCAGAAGACAAAAGGGACCAGGAAGCAGGCGGGATGGGAATAACAGAGCGGAGACAAGAGGCATGATGAGATGAGATGAGTGAGGCAGCAGAAGGGCGGAGGAAGTGAGAAAGGCTCAGCGTTCATCTGAACAGCAGGAAGTGTACCATTTGGTGCGACTTTATGGCATCAGATTGAGGAATGGTACTTTTAAACCAATATTAATTTTTATTAGAACCAAAATTATTGCAATTCACCCTGAGGGGCTGATGCACACCTGTGACAAATATCATGGCAAAACATCCTATAATTGTTGAGATATGTCACTTAAAAACAAAAACATGCATCTCATGACGGCTCTAGAGGGAAAGTCACAGGATTCACTGGGATTCATCTACTGGGGGCCATGAATATCTGCACCAAATTCGAAGGCAATCAATCCAAAAGTGTTAAGATATTTCAGTCTGGACCAAAGAGGTGGACCAATCAACAGACGCTTGAGCCGTGCCACAAGCACGGCTAACACACATATACGTTTATCGTATATAAGTGTTGATGACATTGCAGAGGGTAGCTGCTTCGTACTCTGTTTGCATGCCTGTACTTTGTTTTCCACTCTCTCTCTCCTATTGCCAATACCTCCAAATACACTTTGTATTGATATCAATGCAAAAACAGCTGTCCTCCTCCTCTCCTCCTGCACGTTCCACCCAGTCTCCACGCATCACCTAAACCAAACGGAGTACCTCCAGTAGGTGAGAACTCGCCTGACACCAACATGTGCTACATGTGTGAAAGGGCAACTCTGAACAAGGTCCGGACCTGATTCTGCAGATACTGTCTAGAGTTCATATGAGAAAACAGATTTAGTGCCTCTGCTATACATTCGTGGCAGGCAGTGCGACGTAGTAATCCAGTTGCTAAGCAAACTCAGACCACCTATTAACTCCTATGTGACACTTCCCAGCATTTCCTTCTTGAGTCTGAACTTGACATTCTTGCCTCCCCACTGGAGGCTGAATAAGAGCGAATGACAGACGGAGCATCAGCAGAGATAAAGGAGGAGGTGCACAAGTGAGGCAGGAAGAGGAAGATGATGGGTAAACGAGGAGAGGAGGGGGGAGGGTGAGGAAGATTAGGGGGGAATTGCTGTCGGAGAGGGGAGGACGAGGGAGACGCGGGCGGCAGAACTTGTGGGTAATGGAGTAATGAAGGGAGGAGGACAGAGGGGAAGTGGGAGGGACTGTGTCGCTGTGAGGCAGATGTATTGACGAGCCGGCTGGCCGATCAATGGGATGTGGTCAATCAACAGAGTGATCCATATGCTCTGACCTTACTCTGGATGGCTGAGGGACGAGGTGTGTGCGTGTGTGTGTGTGTAACTATTTATATGCCGGTGTAAACTGATATAGTTTACGATTACATAACTACACATCAATGAAACCCCTCCAAACGAAGCATTATCCTTTGGTTTTTCATGCGTTAGTCCACAAATCAGATGTACTTTTACATCATACATATATTAACAAAGCTTTCAATAACACCTTAGAAGCACTGCAGTATGATAATAAGCTTCCTAAGACTTCAAATTTGAGATTCACCACAATGAACATGTTGTTGCCTCTCCTTTTTGCGTTACGTCATGGTCATATGTTAATCCAGCTGAGAGCAGGGTCTCTATTAAAAACTCTGGCATTACAGAGCCTTCAAAACAGCATTATCATGGTAGAAAAATGCTGTTTTAACTGAGTAGATTGTAAAAATACTGTAATAAGCGCAACTAAACGTCATGGTTTAAGGTTTCAAGTCTCTGAGAGTTGATTCTCATTGTGGTCTAGCTTAAAGTGAAACCAATGGCTGCCTGAAAGGTAGAAAACGCCTGTAATAACTCACAATATGCTTTGGAAAATGGCTGGCAGTATTGTGAAGTGTATGTGCTTTGTGGGTAACGGGCTAAAAGCGAAATGACACATGCTGTTATTTAAATTGCATGTCCGCGGCTCCCAGAATGCCTGAGCCGAGATCACCTTCGTCAGCCTTTCATCTAACGTAAGGCGAGATGAGCTACAGCGAAGCACAGAAGTGGAACAAGATCACATGTTAAAGCTGGAGTCAAAACTCGCAGACCCAAAACAAATAGCTCTTTATGCCCATACATACAGATCTAGATGTGGTCGGCCGGCATCACAGTCCCAGCGCAAATGAGATTATGAGACGAGAAATTATAACAGATGAAATCTCAGTCTTTCCCGCTCCTGAGTGGCTCTATTTGTATCTTGAAGACACTGAACCACGTAGTGGTGAAGTCTCACAAAATGCTGTGTTTGCTTTACAAATGTGTCTCTTTGCTGGGAAAGACAAGGGCACCTCAAACTTCTTCAAATCCAAAGAGGCAGGAGGAATGCGAGGAATTGAGGAAGGGTGGCTACAGGCTGGACGTGAGATGTCCAAATCAGATCTAATGCGAGTCCAAACAGCTCCTGTGTCGCAAACAGAGGAGGGAAAGCTGCAGAATGGAAGGACGGCAAAACCCAATAAAGCTCTGCCACGGCTCTACAGAAGTAAAGGACCCCAAAACTGATCTAGACCCAACTGGACGTCCATCCAACATGTGCAGCTGAATTCACCATTAACTCATTAATGATGATGATGATGATGATGGGGCTTCTTCTATTGCTTGAGCCAGACTTTTTCACTTGGAGGGCCAACACTGACTCTTAATGGTGGGCCAGAGGCAAGCACATACAGTACTGTATTGTTAAGGTGCAAAATGGTACAAGGATCCCTTAAAAAGTATGACTGATTAGGAATTCTAAGTATTTACATGATTCATATTATAAGTTTTAATAAATTTTGGAGGGTTATTCGCTATGAACATCTGGCGGGCCAAATCCAACCTTGACCCACAAGCCCCATTTTGGGCAGCTCCGTCCCAAACTCATCACAGAAGAGTCAGCACAAGTCGAAAGGTTTGACACCTGAAGAGAAAACCTTTGATTAAAGGTGAGCATGTCAGCTATAAACGCTATAAACCACAACCACAGAGGCGGACATGAGCAGGGACACACTAGACTGTGATCAGCCCCAGTGCTGATCTCATTAGGTGGATTAGTTATCAGCAAGAAGTGACACTAAATACAGTTTCTGCATTCACTGGTGTGATTAAAAGAATCATTGTTTCATTCAGAATAATCCTGTCGTGTACAGATTTTAAATTAGGGAAATAGAGAACAGCGGTATCAATGAGTATTCAGCATCAGATGGTGGCCTGTGCACCCTCAAACCGCTCACCGGCCATGCAAGCAGCTGTGCTGGGAGGCCCTCAGGAAGCAACGTGTGTGAATGTATGAATTTTGTGACGCAGCAAACGGCCCATTGGTCTCTTGCCTGGATGAATGAGTAAAAAAGAAGTTGGTTTTGGTTGAACGCTCAACTACATCTATGCATAGTGCGGCCGGGAGACACTGGGCCAAAACATACCATCGGCCCATTCCATTGTACACTGTGCAGCAACCACAAGCACAGTATGCACCACATCAAATGTGCCAGGCAAACTATGCGATGGGAGGGTTGTTGTACAGGCTGTGTATTTCTAACACTGACGGCCCCGTTTGTTTCAGGGCCTGGGTTTGATTTCACCTGCACGAGCACATGCTGCAGATTTATCTACAACCTGTGGCTTTCAGGACCTGATGACTTCTGCCCCAGTGCTCTGTGGGGAATTGAGACATACTGGAACAGTCACACATGAAACTCTTACCCAGTCTTCGTAGTGTCTGGTGCCGTTCTGCAGCAGGTCCTCCAGCTGGATGGTGCAGTTGGCCACAAAGTCATCATATCCGATGGGCGCATCGTGGAAAACGGACAGCTCCAGACTCCTTCCCTCTCGGACCTCAGTGCAGAACTCCTGGTGCCAAGCGGGGCTGTTGGTCTTGGTCCTGGTGGCGGTCTGGCCAAGCCGGGTCTGGTCCAGATTCAGAGCCAGGTAGGGGTCCAGCAGGAAGGAGCCGCTCTTCCCCACAGCGTGACGCAGGGCCCACGGGGTGGGCTTCAGGTCCACCGCCTCACACACTCGCACCTTCAACAGGCCACTGAACACAGGCATGGCTGCAGGCTCCTGGGATGTGTGTGTGTATACAAGGATGGGTGTGTGTGTGTGTGTGTGTGTGTGTTTAGGCTAGTCTGCCTGTTCCTGCTCCTGTACACAGAGTGTTTCCTTCCAATGAGCGGGGTCACTGCACAGTCCTGCTACATCCCATAATGCCGCTGGCTCCTTGGGCTCTCAGTCTAGTACAGCCATATCAGAACAGTTACCCCCCCCCCACACACACACACACTCTCACACACACACACACGCTCACACACACACACGCGCGCTTACAGTACAGCTGATGGATCCCTAATGGGCTGCAAATCGCGGTAACAACGCAGACTCGCCGCCTTCAGAGGTCGCTTGCTGAACGCTCTCCCACCGGAGCCGCTGCCTTGTTTGTTTACGGTCGGTCCCGTGCGCCAGACAAGATTACCGTTTCAGCGGAAACAGGCCGAGATATAAAACGGCAGCCAGGCGGAACGCGGGTTAACAGGCTCCGGCTGGCTTCATGTGGAGCCCCGGAGCTTCCCCGCGGTCCTTGTGTGTCTCTCCCGGGTCAGGGTGGGAGAGAGCGCGAGCAGCCGCGCCTAGCCATCCGGGATTGGTGCTCCGATTCCAGCCCCTCGCTCGCTCTTCTCCGGGATAATCTCCGTGCTTCGACCTCACGGTACCGCGATATCTGCGCGTCTTCTCGGAGAGCAATGCCTTTTTGCCCCCTGATGCAGTCTTTTTCGGGCTCACGAGCACCCCTAACACATCACGGCGCTCCGCTCCCGTTCGTTTTTTTTTTCCTCCGTTCGGTCCTTGCGCGCGCCCCCCGTTTCCCGTCCCCTCTCTCTCTCCTGAGTCCGCGAGTGAGCGCGAGCTGCAGGAAATGCGCAAAACGCGTCACCCGCGCTGCCGGGCTCCCGCACCGGATGAGAGGAGAGAGAGAGAGAGACAGAGACTGTGTGCGTGTGTGTGTGTGTGTGTGTGTGTGTGAGTGCGTGCGTGCGCGTGCAAATGGAAGAGGTGTTTTTTGAGCGCAAGAGACGAAGAGGGGGATGGAATTCACCCGCAGGCGTGGAGTGTGTGTGTGTGTGTGTGTGTGTGTGTGTGTGTNCACACACACACACACACACACACACACACACACACACACACACACACACACACACAGAGAGAGAAGAAGAGAGTCTGGAGATACAGAACAAATGTTACAGCGACACTTTGCTGGAATAGTATCTTAAAATATCTCCAGTTCCACCATCAGCTCGTCAGATTACTACAGAGGTGTGATGGCTGCTTCACTCAGCAGTGACTGTTTGTTTGTCTGTGTCACTTGTCTATATTTATATATTTATATAAATGTATATTTAGAATGCCCTCCCTCTCTCTCTCTCTGTTAATCTCTGTAGTATTAAAATACCTTGCATGCTTATATTATTACAGACCTATATATACCCATACATACTTCTTTATCTTCAGTGTCTAGTACATTTCCATGCACTTCCAATTTACCACACCAATACATGACATCAGTATCCACAGCTGACTGTGATGTGCTGCCAGCTAGTACTGTACGCATTAATCTTATCTTTACGTGCACTGCTGCAGTTTTGGTGTTATTTCAAGGAGCTGTTGCACTTTTGACATCTAATTTAGTTTTTAAGAAAACAAATAAAACAATAAACAAGCTTGCATCACCAAGCTGCACTATATTTTCTGGTATTAACATCGCACAGTATCATCTTTAACAGGTCGTCTTAAAAATATAAAAATAGCCTGATTTTCCTTTTATCCTGCTTGCAGTCTGTGCTTTGCTTTTTTTTTTTTTTTTTTTTTTTTTTTTTACATTCTCTAACCTTAATCTGTTCCTGTTTAATGTTTTTGTTCGAGGAAACAATAAAAACAGAATATTAAATATATAAAGGCAGTTATTGTATATATATACAATATATACTGCAGACAATATATACTGATATACTGCAGCCCTACACCCTCAATCAAATGATGTTAATTTAAGATTATGGTTAATTCCATTTAAATTAGTTGTGTTTGGAGCTATTTCCCTTTAGGTTTGCCATATGTGAAGCACTTCATGACCCACTCTACAATTATTATTATTATTATTAGTATTATTATTACTATTATTATTATTGCAGGACACATGACACGTTATCGTTTTGTTGCTTTGTTGTTTGATTGGTCACAGACGCAAATGAGGGACAAGCGGGTCGCCATAGCAACTGTCACTTCTCCACAACGAACTGTGTTGTGTCTTCAGACATTTAATTGACACACAAACAGGGAGGATTAAGGACGTTTATTATTGGCACAATAAAACAATCCTGAGGCGTTCTGACAGGGAAGCTCAGCACAGTTTGTGCACAAAATCCGGATTTTGGGAGCATCTTTTTAATTTTGTCCAGCTGTTTCTGTAAAACTCAGCTTTTTGAAATCCATGTTTTAATTACAGTGAATCAGAAAACCCCTCGCGCAGGTGTAAATCATGCATGACACTCATGAGTGGGGTCTTTAAAACCTGTGATGCGCCTGCAAACATGTGACCTCTCAGATCTGCTTTCACGTGAACTGACTTGAATCAAAGGGAGGAGAGGAAGTGCTCGCTGAGCGCCGTGATTGTACGTCAGGTCTGGCCAGCTGCGCCACCTGCTGGCCCGCGGGACGCGTCGCCGGGATGATGACGCTCCAAGGACGTGACGTCACGGAACGCTGTGTTCAAGTGCTCCTCGGTAGATTCACAATCGGTGGTGATGAGTTGGATTTCTGCAGTGTTGGAAAAAGTATTCAGAATTTTTTACTGAAGCTTAATAAACGGGTAAAATTACTACAGTGCAAGTAACAGTACTACTACTTTGCAAAGAATTATAAAAGTATTAACAGGAAAATGTAAAAGTATTCACCAGGCTCCTGAATGATTCCTGTCAGTGTGATAAATAATAATGTATTATTATTATTATTATTATGTATGAATTACTGTGATAGAAGCGTTTGGTCTGATCAGAATGAAGCTAACCTTAACCACAGAGAAGTTTAATCTATAACAATTAATCTATAATTACTACATAATCCATCATATTTTATAAGTTTATGTAAAAGCATGAGCTTGTAACACCACAATGGAGATAAATTTAACTACTTTTAAAACAGCTGTGTTGTTAATATAAACTGATGAACTAAGAGTATGAAGTAAATTAAAATACTACTGCTAATAGTAAATGTTAGTAAAAAAAAAATAGTAAAAACAATTTTACAATGTGAGTCAAAGGCAAAAACGGAAAGTAATGCTGTTTAATGTCATTTTTACTGTGATTAAATTATTTCATCTGACCTGTTCAGGCTTTTTTATTATCAACGATTGGTTTGTGCACTTGTCAGCTGTTTGCTTTCTATTTATGACATAAACGTAATTTAAACCGATACGCATTTGGAGTTTGCTGTTTATTCTCGTAGCAACTGCTGCTGTGTTTTCTTTGACCACTGGATGGCGCCCCTCTGTTTCCACACTGCGGTGTTTCCAGAGTTGAGTGATTCTGCAACCCTCCAGAAAATCTGTCAGCCACTGCAGGTCAGCGGATGAATGAAAGTGAGAGAATACGTGTATTGTTTGTTTGTTTGTTTGTTTGTTTGTTTGTTTGTTTGTTTGTTTGTTTGTTTGTTTAAAACTCTTTAGGAATTCCTTTCTCAGCAGTGGAGGAGGTGTACTGGAGGTGTGTGAATATGCAGTTTACAATCATAATTTTTGTACAAATAAAAAACCCGAAGGCTGCTGGGAAAAATCTGGTTTGTGACTATTGAAGCAGCCCAACCCAACAGTCAGGAACAAGCACTCAGATCTTTTACATAAGAAAAAGTAGAAATACCACAGTATAGAAATATTCTGTTTCAAGTAAAATTAAACTACAAAAGTATTTGCATCAAAATGTACTTAAAGAACCAAAAGTAAAGGTAATCATTGTGCAGCCATTTCAGAATAATGCTAATTCGACTGCTAGATCATAATTACTGAGGCATACATACACCATCTGAAGCTGGTAAAGGTGGAGCTAAGTTTAATACTTTTATATACTGCTGGGTAGCTTGTGAATTTGTATTTGTACACAATGTATTTGTTTGAATAGAAATTATTATAGATAAACAAACATCTTAAAGTAGCACTTCAGATAAACCCTTTCATAAACTGTGTTAAATCCACACACTGCACTTGTGTATTAAGAGTCAATAAACGTTTTATACTCACTGAAAGGATTTGTTCATGTGTGTAATCACACAGTATGTCATTAAACGTGATAACAGCTATATTAGACCGTGTTATTAATAATCCACTAACTTTTTTATACACCTGTTACTTATGTTTAATTGTAGGAGTTACAATCATTGATAAATAAATTAATAACACTTAAAAATGAACCATAAGGTATGAAGAAGTCACCAATAAGCTCACCACTGACCACACACACACACACACACACACACACACACACACACACACACACACTGTCCTTCAGAATATTAGTGATGGTGTCATTAAAGAAGAATGGGCCCAATAACAGTCATATATTAAATAATTTTATTTATATAAAATACCAAAACATTTTTTCAGCATCAAGTTGAACAAAAAGTACGACATCACACACAGACTGCACAGTGAACTCTGTGAACTTTAAATAAAGTAGACGAGAAGGTAAAGAAACTAAAAACGTTCATAAACATACAAACAGCCAGACAGGGAGGTAGGCTTCAGTGTGCATCGATTGTCTACAGCAGTGGACATCCAGGGGTCTAAAGAAACAACTGGTTTCATTAAAGTAATAATAATAATGACACATAATTAGAGAAAATAAGAATGATTATCTCACTGACAGCTTTCAGTCTGTAAAGGTCCTCCTATGTGGGGGTCCCCGGGTTATAAAGACTAACAGGGGTCCACGGCTTGATGTCTGTTTAATGAGGTTGATGCTGTTAGCTGGGTCATCAGATGTGCACCATCCAGTGTTCAAGTTAAAAATCAAACAGTGGGTCTAATCTGCAGCTGGTGATCAGTGAATGCGCCACACAGAAAGGAATCTATTATGTTTCGGGAGACAAAATAAAAATAAATCTTCATGTGTTCACATCATGTGTCAGATGGGCTGGCCTGGGGACATATGTAGGATGAAGTTGTTTTATGCCCTGAACATGTATTGCAAACCCTGACCTGCCTTTAGTCCGCATCCTCCTCTCCTCGGTAATCCAGACTGGAGCATCACAGGCCCCTGAAGGTCCATTTCATTAATTAAAAGTCTCAGACATCCAAGTCAGAGTCACTGTCCGTTACTGAGAGAAGAGTCTCTCCATCTGCGCGCTCTCCGCTGCCGTCTGGGCTGCACTCTCCTCCGCTGAGTGAACGCGCACCGTCTGGACGCATCCGATGGTGCTGCAACCTGAAATTAAAGAGATTAAGAAGAGTCGTTAAAAGTGGTGAAGTCCGTCTAAATCTAAACGCAAGCGTGGAAACAAAATACAACTAAATAAAACTGAAAAACAAAACTTCTTCTTGCGAAAAAAGGGACAAATGTAAACAGAAAATGAATGTTTAAAATCGATCGGAATTAAACCATTGTCAAAGACTAATAGCGACTTATCTCCTGTGTATGTGCGGTGAGCAATTTGCAACCATTCATGCACGTTTTGCCTTCACCAACAGGGCGGCTGACCCACACACTGACCCTGAAGCAAATTATAGACAGGGTGAGAGGGGAAGAAAAATCGACCAGGTCTGATTGACAGGGAGGAAACAAAAACCTACTGGCTGAATGGCTGCGCGCTTTTACGCATGAATGGTCCTTTTACGCACAACCTTGGCTGCCTGTGGAGAAGAAATTGCCTCAACAAGTCAGTGAAAGTAAGTGAGTGATCAATACGGGGGCTGATTAAATTTCAGACGTATAGAATTGCCTTGATTTTAACACCATTTTGATGTTTCATAAAGGGAAATAAAATCCAAAGGCTTGTTGGCTATAAGTGAACAGCTAATAGTTCCTTTGGGCGACTCTTCAAAGTTTTCAGCTATGAAACTCAAAGGACAACTTATTTGACATCAAAGTCACTGACCTGTTTTTGGCTGCTGCCGCCCGATCTCTCTGTCTCCGGTTTTTGAACCAGTTTCCAACTTGAGTCGGAGTGAGTCCGGTTGCGTGCGCCAGCTCCCGCTTCTTCCCGGGGTTCGGGTACGGGTCCTGCAGGTACCATTCCCTCAGCAGCCCCCGCGTGCGCTCTTTAAAGCAGTGAGTCTTCTGCTCTCCGTCCCAGATGGTCCTTGGCAACGGGAACTTCTTCCTCACGCGGTACTTGTCAACCGGTCCGAGCGGCCGCCCCCGGAGCTTCTCCGCCTCCCGGTAGTGAGCTTCGAGCCACATTGCTTGCAGTTTACCGTGCGAGGCGCGCGTAAAGCGATGCGTCTCCAGGATGTGATAAAGCTCGCGGAAACTCCCCGAGTGGTAGGCCACCACGGCACGCGCTCGCTGCACGGACTCGTGCTCAGAGATGGAGTCGCGGCCGTCTGCAGTCACCGGGAGCGACCAGAGGAAGCGGGCCAGCCGTTCGATGTCTCCGGTCTCTTCCAGAGTTTCGCACACGCTGGCGATCTGGGCCGCAGAGAAACACAGTCCCGGGAGAGCCAGGGGAGGACAGGCCGAGGGAGGGTCCTCCGGGGACCGCGAGCGGGCCAGAATAGGGGGCCCATCCGCGAAGTGGGGCAGGAGGATCCGGGAGGCTGAGAAAAAGTCGAGCGGCGATCTGAACACCATCTGGATGACAGAGTGAAGGCAGTGAGGAGGCGAAGCGGGTCTCAGTCTGAGTGAAATCTGCTCAAGTCTGACTCTTTAGCTCACCTGGGAGTCAGGGAGGGACCCTGAATCTGACTTCTGATTGGACACTCTGCAGCTGATGCGAGGTTGTCATGGCAGCGCTGTCAATCAAACAGAGGATTTATCTCCCTTTTCATGAGCGCAGGCTGGACACACGAAGTCCCTTCTGAAGAGCCTTTCTATTGTGACCCATTTCATAAAACAGGAAACAGGAAAAGAAAAAACAACTTAATTCATTAGCTTTTTAGTTTGAGTTCGAGAGCAGATGAACATGAACAGATAAATACACATCAGGCAGTGAATTCAAAGCTGACCAAAAGCGGGATCAATTACAATTTCCGCTATACGGTTCCACATTTATTACTGATTCAGATAAGGAGGCCAACAGTTTTCAGTTTTCCACAAGCCTCCAGAGAGATGGAGACACATTAAACTGAGCCTCTGCTGAATGATAAAGGAAAGCATCATCTGCTAATCAACAGTATTTCAGTTCAACAATTATTGCTTGGTATAAAATAAAATGTAAAACTTTCTTTTTGTTACATTTTTGAGGTGTAAATTTCTATGAATTTGCAATGTAATGCTAGCACACTGTTTTATCTTGTCTTATCTGTTTTATTATTATAATAATAATTATTATTATTTTTCTTGTTTTTATTTTATATGATTATTGGGAATTTCTTTCCACTTGATTTATAATTATCTGATTTTATTTGCCTCACTGCAGTCCTGGTTCAACCATGTATTTGAAGAATGCTGTATAAATTATTATAGTTATTATTCTTACAGGCCTACACTGCTGCCAGTTTTAAAATTAAAATGAGTTTAATGCTGTTTCATCTGTCTTTTTTTCTAATAATGACCAACAAAGCATATACATCACACAAGTGATGATGTGTTGAGACAAACTCAGAGAGCACATAGTAATCATGACTTTTGACTCATAAAAGCTACCTGAATAAATGATAATAAACAAAAAAAATAACCAAATAAGGAGCATAAGGACTGTGATTATGATGATGTGTCATATCTTTAACTAAACAGAACTGAGCTCACCGTCTGCTATCAGCTGAATCTCATAACCTCTGTGGTCCTGCCGGTAAGCTGCTTGCATCATTATCAGCAGTGATGTTTGGTGATGGATGGTGCGACGGGAAATCTCAGCCAGACCTGAAAGCGTATGTTTCTCTAAGTGGTCTCCCACCACTCTAATCACTTTCTAATCACTTTTCTATTCTCTAATATCCATAAGTTCAGAGATAAGCTGCGCTCCAGCTCCATTCTGTTACCTTGGATTAGCATCGGGCCTATACAGCCTGCTAACATTAGTCTAATAGAGCAGCATATTCAATCAGCATTAACACATTTTGGCTGCTCTGGGCCATATGCTTTGGAGTGTGGCAGCTCTCAGGCAGAGTTAGAGAGAGAGTGTGTGTGTGTGTGTGTGTGTGTGTGTGTGTGTGTGTGTGTGTGTGTGTGTGTGTGTGTGTGTGTGTGTGAAATATGTATTTTATATTACTGGGGCTCAATGAACGAAAGATCTTCCACCAAAACAGCAAAACACACTCTTTTATGCCTTCATAATGCAACATCTCATTCTATTTCTTGCACACACTCTTCCAAATATGAGCTCCCATGCAGATGTGTTGGGTGTGAAAAAGGGGGTCACCCAGCTTAAAAGGGTTAATGCCAATTACCTCAGCAGACAGATGTCCCTGCATGGTGGTGTGAGGAGTCGTGTGCCAGTTTTTCACCCCATATGATGCGCAGGGGTCATGCTTATCAAGGTAATCTCTCTTTCCTTCATTAAATCAAACTAAATGAGCTTTATAGTGGTTTATTTATGTAGCACTTATCAAAATCAACAATTACAAAAAGGCCCAAACACAAAATAGAAGAAAAATGAGGCAAACGCTGAAAAATTAAAACGGAACAGTAAGAACAAAAAAAGACTAATAAAATGCCAGCATACACATAATATACACAGAAATACAAACTGTAATAAAGCAGTTCTGTAAGTCTTAAACCCATCAGGCAGGTCTGTCCACAGTTGAGGTTTCCAGACAACAAAAGTTCCGTCTTTATTCTTAAAACTCCTGACAGCCAACAGGTTCCTGCCTGAGGACCTCCGGCTGCCGGCAGGTTGATGAAGAGAGGGAAACAATCTGAGGCCAGACCATGAAGCGCTGTCAAAGTTAAAGATATTAAAATCACTTCTATAACACCCTGGCTGCCAGTGTAAGGATGTTAAAAGAGTACGCTACTGATTCAGCATCAGCCATAACATCGTCAAGCCTTTGAAAAATGGCCGATGCAGCAGAACCTCCTTTTTATTACACACTGGACTGCTCACCGTGTTGTGCTAATAGCGGCTAATGCAGCCTGTCTGTTGGGACTCCAGCAGTGTTACAGGAGTGCAATGCTAAATTGGTGGATCGGTAAATCAGAGGAAAACAAACAACACCACAGACATATTCGCTAACACAGCTGAACAAAGGTGATCTGAAAGGTTTCTGCAGGCGTATTTTGCAGCCAAGAAAGCTGTTTCAGTGTCAGTCTGGTTTCTGTTTCTCTTCTTCTTCCCACTCACTCACTCACATCGAGTAGCTCACTGTGCTCTACTTGAGATGCTTGAGTCCACAGAGGATTGCAGCATGTCTGTGTGTGTGTGTGTGTGTGTGTGTGTGTGTGTGTGTGTGTGTGTGAGTGTGTGTTTTAACGACAGAACAATGGACAAACACACACACAACAGTCTCTGAGCGACAGTCATGGCCAGGGCTCCTCCAAGTTGAAAAGACATTCTTCCAATTGAAGCAGGAATGACACACCAAACACACTCGAGGGGAACGTACAGGAGGTGTGTGTGTTGTGGTGATGAGGGGGCGAGTGTGTTGTAAAGGTGACAATTAAGTTAATTCAGCTACATCTCCTTTCAGCGACAGGACAATTAGCAGGGAGGCGAAGGGAAAGCAGCTAAAAGCGGGTGGATGACACTTCCAGGGTGGCTGGAGGAACAGAGTGAGGATACGAAGTGAATCGCCTCTGCGTCTCCTCATCCCTCGTAAACAAAAGCCCAGCTCCTAATTAACCTCTCCACTGACCTCCATAACTTAACACTGACCTCTTAAGCCCTGAAACTTTAACCCCCTCACCCCATCTCATTGGAGGAGGCCATACAGGCCCCCTAACTCCCTGCAAAGCCTCCTCCTCGTTAAGCCACTAATCACTTCCTGAGTCTTTGTTGTGCTTTTGTGCTCTTGCAGGGCTCCAGGAGAGCTTGGTGCACAATGGCACCCAAAAAAACAGGAAGGAGGGGAGTAAACTGTGGCAGACTGAGAAGGATGAAGATTGAAATGTGGAGAGAGTGGGAGGACGGAGCTTTTTATACTGTACATACTGGACCTTCAGTGTGTCGGTTAATCGAGTGTCGGGTAGTCGGTTAATCAATGAAATGGTCGCCAGAAAAGTAATCAGCAACAATTCTGATCATTTCGATTCATTTAGCATTTATTAAATAAAAAGACTGATATCATGCTAAATATGTAGCTGCAGCCAGGAAGCACTTAGCTTAGCTTAGCATAAAGACTGGAAGCAGGGGGAAACAGCTAGCCTGGCTCTGCTCAACGGTAGAGAAATCTGCAATCAATCCAGCTCTTCCCCCATGCTTCCAGTCTTTATGCTAAGCTAAAGCTAACTGTCTCCTGGCTGTGGTTCATATGTATGTACCTTAGAATGAGCTTTTCATATCTACAGAAGGAGCTGATCCTCTTTGACAGAGTCCGCCATATTGCACTGCCATGTTTCTACAGTAGCCTGGAGTGGACAAACCAACAACTAACTCCAAAAGAAGGCTTTTTTGTGTTTTTTGCAAGTTTCACAACCAACATGGCGTCTCCCACATGCTTGGAAATGGTGAGGCAAGGGGTTTTCAGTTGGTTGCAGTCTGCAACTTAACCACTAGATGTCACTAAATCCTCCACACTGGTCCTTTAAGTCACTAATGGAGCAAGATGCTGATCAAATCTTTCAAATAGGAAGATCTGCTGATTTGATATCACTTTAAATTGAATAGCTTTTGGTTTTTGGAATCATGCAATTTTAAGATGTCACGTTGGGGTTCTGTCAAATTGATTAATGAAAAAAAAAATCATTAATTGTTAGACTTCCAAATCATCATACAAGGGCCAGTCCAAAGGAAGAAACCTTTAGTGTGTGTGTGTGTGTGTGTGTGTGTGTGTGTGTGGTCGCCATTTGACCTCCGTCGCAGAAAGCTGTGGAGGACAGGTACTCAAGTAACTGCACCTGAGCAACTAATCCTGGCCTCTGATTGGTTTGTAACCCAATACCTCGAAGTTAATCCTGCTACTTTTATTGGCAGGGCGTCAGTCCAGCTGTGTGAGCGCTGAAACAGCTGGAGAAGTGTTTTTCAGAGTGGCCTGAATGTATGAATACACATGTAAACACCTCGCCAGGTTTGTGAGACACAAATAAGCATCCACACGTGACAGATGGGTGACGAGCGCAGACCTTAAAGCACAAACACCTGACTGATACACGAACAAACAAAATAATCAGATAATCAGATAATTTGACTAATAATTCCTCTCATGTGCTGCACTGCTTTCCAGGCCAGATGTTGGAGCACTAATTACATCATTATCCTGTGTTTTGTTAGTGTCATCTCGCCACTCGCTGTGGTTTAAAGCAATAGACTGCTTGACACAAACACAGCAGCTGCCCCACAAACAAACCCCAGCAGCCAAAAATACAAACAGCTGGAGCCTGAGCAAACGTCTGGCGGTGGGATCTGCCGTGCCGTGTAAGGACACACACAATACACTCACACCCTTCATTTACATATATTCACGCAGTGGGTTAAGAGAGCAAAACACTGCAGCAAAGAAAAGGAAATGGAGAGAATGAGTCACATTAAAGTTCTTCATCATAAACATTATTGCAGATGCAGGAGTGCAGTTGTTCCTTAACTCGGTGCAGGTTTAGCTGATCCGCCTCCAAATCTGATCACACATCTTTGAAACTTTGTCAGTCTGCAAGAGGTATTTGTAAGAAATCTGACAGAAAGAAATCCATTTACCTCTTTATGAATGAAGGAGGCTTAGTTAGGACTTCAGAGAGTAATATAACCCTATGATTATGCAAATATTTATAGCAATTAGTGAATCAGTCACGAACGTTGATGTCCACCTTTCAGCATTTTAATAAACCGTCGGAACAGCGCTGAACCAGTACAAAAATAATCCATGTGCAGTTTTGTCCCTTATTGAACCAACTTCCAAGAGCTGCAACACAAATAAGACAAAATCAAACCCAACTAGAATCAATAATCTTTAAATATTTGCCATTAACTATATGTTGCCATTTTGCAGAATCCAAAACAATGGCGCAGCTAAATTACAATAAAATAATGTGTAATTCAGGTCATAGTAGAAAGAGTTTATACTTATACAAACATAACGTGTGTTCGTTTGGATTTCTGTCTTATAAAGCACATGTTTTGTCATTTATGAATTTTTTTTTTTTTTTTAATTATTCAAGTTGTCTTGTGTGTGTGTGCATCTTCTGTGAGTTTGTTGTGTCACCATGGTAACAAGTTATTTTAACTTTTAGTGTTTTTGTTCATGCAAAACATAATTAATATAGCTTGTTTTATTTTGTACATCTGCATGGGTTAGGGGTTACACAGTATTTTATGTGCGTTATGTTTAGACTGTTTTATGACAGAATGAATCTAGGCATACATGCATGCTTGACAGTAATGCATTCATTCATTCACATAACATGCATTTACATTTCAGTAATATCACGTTAAGTATGCAAACGTTCATCTCCCTTAGCCCTGTATTTGCAACCTGTTTAAATACATGAAGGTAGAACATAAGTAGACACATTTTATAAACAGCATATTGTACCATGTAGTACATTGCCGTATATTTGATTATAGGACTGTCTTTGTTTCATACAAGTTTGATATTGTCTTTGGATTTAATGGAAACAGCAGGAGGACAGATTGTATTTTTTTTGGACTGTAACAGAATAGATGTGCATGTGTGTCTAATCTAGAGACATGAAATGATGAGCTGGATGGTAGTAATGCACAGTGGAGGAGAATAAAGGAAAGCCTGATGAGAAGAAAAAGTGGGACATGGATGTAGGACTAAAAAACCAAGAGGATGAAGTTGGAGTCAGAATGAGTGAAAAGAGGAGGAAGGCGAAGAGGGGAGGGTCAGCTCAGAGGGAGGGAGAGGAGGGGAGGCTCGAACCCCCGTCCTGTCTGGTGTGGTTGGGGGTAATCTGGTCTAATCTGCTGCATGTTAACCTATCTGAGCAGCAAGAGCCGGATTATCCCTCTAACAATGGCCACACGCTCATCTGCTAAATTACTCCACTCAAAATCATATGCTGAGACACACAAACACACAGAGACATTCAGGCTCAGACACACACACACGCCCACACAGATTTCAGGGGGCCATCAGTATATTATATTTCACCCTGTATGGAAATCGCACTCCTTTGAGCTCTCGTTTGGAGCCTTAAAATTGCATTCAGAGGAGAGGTGCCTTGTCAGAAACGTGATGCCTGAGCAGAGCCACTCGGTCGCCATTTCTCGCCCCAAGGTTACAGTCACAAGCAGAAAAAAAATCCATTGCTGTGAAAAGACAAGAGTGGGTGGAAGAAGAACTCGAGTGACACCACGAGCATTTTCCTCCCTGCGAAGGAATTCAGCTGTTGGTTTTTCTATTGGCACATGTTCGCGTGGAGGTCAATCGAGTCAGCTGACCTTGAGATGGAGAGAGCGCAACAACCACTGGAACTAAACACCTTCACTGGCCTTTCAGGGGAGCGAGGAGTAAACACAATGCTTAATACAGCCGCAGTAAATATAAATATATAAATATTGTAGCACGGGGCAGGTTCAGTGTCACCATGCATGTGCCCTGTAAATTGAGTTTCTGAAGCAGCTGCAGCTTTTCAAACAGCTCCAGGTTAGAGGTTGTGGATTGAGAAGCTCTGAGGTTTTCACAGAAGCTGCTGTCAATTCAAATAAGAGAGGAAGATGTGAATAACCAAAAGGCCAGTGGTGCAAGAAAGGGCTGAAAACATGTATGTACGTAATTAAACAAGACTAAAAGTCCACAGCCACGCTAGCAACTCTGTGGAGCCTAGCCACAGCAATGCTAACACCAGCGTGCTAACGTGTTAAAATGATACAGTTTACGTGCTTATGTTTAGCCTGTATGCTTACCATGTTAGCTAAGCATGCTAGCATGCTAATATTAGCCAGTTAGCACAAAATACAAGTGGAGGCTGGGGGCAGTGTCAGCTGTTTTGCAGGTGATTGATTTCCAATTTAAGCTACTTTACTGGCAGCTGGTTTAGGTGTGATGACAGCGAGAGCAACGCCTGTTTGTTGAGAACAACGACGGTTACCGTAGATGCTGCAATGGCGTCAATTATATCAGAACTAGAGAGTATTTCCTCACTGAGAGATGAGCAAAGATGGCACTGAAGGGTTTTCAGGATGGAAAAGACGTTTTTTCTTCCCTCAACTGACTTCTAAAGTTTGGATGAAGTTAGCCATGATAGATGATGACAGACAGATGCTTCATCCAATCACCATCAAAGTGCCCGCCCTTTTCCGAACAGTTTCCACATACAGCTTCTTGGATGGTTTTGTGTAACAATCTACCCTACGTCTTGATTTCTTGTGCACAAATGAGTACTTTTACTTTTAATACATCAAGTGCATCTTGCTGATAACGAGTATGTACTCTTACTCGAGTATCATTATAAATGCAGGACTTTTTGTGAGAACTTTTTCCACCACTAGTAGATGAAGCACTCAAGAAAAAGTCAACAGATGACCACTTATTGGAGCTCATCCTCTGTCCATCCAGCAGTTGTTGGCAAATCGACCAACCAGCCGACTGCCAGACGTCCCTGAGAAATGCGACTGCTCAACAAAAACCAGAGATGCTGTGTTTCTTGGACTAATCTTGTTTTGTTTCATGTCATGTTCTTCTAAAAAAAAAAAACAAATTAAAGTGAAAGAGATTAAAGACGAGGGGCGCACAAACACATCTGAACGGGTCAGTGTCTATTGTTTTGTAATATCAGGCTTAAAGTGGATTCAGTGGGAGAATTGGTGAGAGGGCGCACTCCGTACCCCGCCATCATCAAATTAAATTCACCCCTTTTACCCCCCCCCCCCCCCAAACACACACATAGACAACACCACTGTAATATATTTGGACCGCTCATTCACACTCTAACACACACGCTACGCAATCCCATAATCCCAGTCCAGATTGAGAACACCTTTAAGATACGACGTGATTATGATTAGGGATTATGATCAAATTATGACAGAGTGACAGATTAGACAGGGGTTGTGTGTGTCAACGCGGCACATACAATCATTTATCAAAATGTCTTTGCAAGGCATTCTGGTTTTATTTGATATTTATACTGTTTAGTGAGGAGAAGCAGACTTTTTTTTAGCAAAGGGAAAAGACAAGTACATGTGTGAAGTGGACAGATGGATAATTCTGTTGTTCAGAAGACTGTCTGATAGTAGAATTACAGAACTGGATTAACACCAAAATCTAATACACGGTTCCTTAGTGCACGGCCTGTCTGACCACCAAACCTCATGTAATCTGTTCATATATTTGGTGGTTCATCTATGAATGGCAGCTTCACTTGGTCAGTTTGCCAAAGCCTGAAATATCCCAGCAACTATTGAATCTCTCCCCATTCATGCTCTCCAGAGGATGGATCCTAATGACACAGGTGATCACCTGGCTTTGCCTTCTGCGCCGTCATGAGGTCAAAATTTGAGATTTTAGTGAAATGTCTCAACAACTATCGTACAGATTGCCATGAAACGTGCTTCAGACATTCGTTGTGTCCAGAGGATGAATCCTGCTGACTTAACTTCTCACGTAGCGCCACCATCAGGTTGAAAAAACCTGCAACCAGTGACGCTCCTATCAGCCTCAGTTGTACTTTTTGTACGTTTTTAGTGCTAATTAGCAAATGTTAGCAGCTAACACTACTAAGATAGCAAACATGTTGAATACCATACCTGTGAAACATCAGCATGTTAGCAGGCTGATGTTAGCATTTAGCTCAAATCATGACAATGGACAGATCAAAGCAAAAGCATAAACTCAGAGGTCAAAGTTCAAGGTGTTCAGGGACTCACTTGCTTTGTGATGATGTCAACCTCTTTGCAGCAACAAGAACAATCAGGGTGTTGTTTTTTTTTCCTGATTGAACAAGTTAAACAAAGCAAACAGGAGAGCAAGGTCGATGTCAGTCAACCACAGCCTGCGCACACCCACGCGGTCCTGAAAGAACATCTCATCAGCCAAGTCAAGCGAAATCACCTGTGTGGGTGTAACACAGAGCTTTTAAGTTACCTTCTTCCAGAGACTGGTTCGTGTTTGCAGACGTACAGTACAGCCCATTACAAAATATCCGTCCATGGGCGAAGCTTCACTGAGGTAAATACAGCCTGCAGTGTTTGTACTTCGTGCACACAATACATTTGATAGCCTGATGATCAGACTGAATGACCATCATCCAATCATTCTGTTTGAATCAGCAAAGTCATCAGGAGGTGTGGGTCCAGTTCTGAGGTCTGGAACCTTTTTGATTACATGCTGGCAGACGGAATAGTTTTCTGCATTTGTTGTGTCTATTTTTAAGACTGTTACATACTCCTTTTGTACAATTACACATACTTTTTCACACTTCTAAGATGTCTGCTGTTCTTTGAACGCTTCATTGTTTTGATCATTTTTCAGTCTTCCTTTTTGATTTTTTGATTTCGACTGATCTGCCTTGTACCACTACTGCGCATGCTGCTCCATCTACCTACAGAAAAGGTTTGCGTACATTCTCTCCTCCATGAAGATCAAAGGTCAATGTCGGCTACCGTGCCGGTGAGCTGCTATCACTTCAGGATCTTGCCTTAAGACAGTTAAGCTGTTGACTCAGCCGCTGCCTTCGCTGTCACATAAGTCGTCCAATAAAGGAATTTAACAGTCACAACACTGAAACAAAACAAGGTGAGACAGTTGAAAGTGGAAATTATGTAGGTGGAGGCTTTCCAAATGACTGATAACCCAGTGATGTTTGCTTTTAAGTCAGTTCTGGGGCCTGTTGCACGAAGCCTAGTCTGGCTCTCTGTGTGTTTCCCAGCTAACACAACACTGGTTATCAACAGTTAACTCTGGGTTTTCCAGTCCAGTTCATGTGAAAGTTATTTTTTATTACAAACACTGCAGTGATGAAATACTTGGTACGAGATCAAACGGTGGTATGAGCAGGGAAATTTCTATTTTCTCGCCGCAGAAACATTAGGAAAAATGTGCAAATATCAAAAGTGAGGCTTTAAATATTTATGGGAAATATTTTAAATGTTTTTTGAAAGGTGTTTTCAACATGCTCAGCGATACAGAGTGATTTCTGCTATTGTCTTATGAAACTACTATGAATAGAAATAGTTAAAAGCAACATGAGGCTGCTTCTGCTGCTGAGGTGCAGAAAGGAGAAAGTTAGGATCTCTCAGACTGAAATGCTGCATTTATAATTCACCGGGAGCAATTCTGAGTGTGGATTTTTTTTTCTAAAAAAAGACAAAACTTATTATCACTCATCATCACAAAGTCTCCTCATGTTATTCTGAGCTGCAGCGATGGAATAAGTGTAAAAGCAACCATGCTGTGCCTGTGCAGCAGTAATTTACAACAGTGTGGTGAAAAGTGATTATAAAAACATCTTTTTTTTTTTATTTGTCACTTCATTGGAAACTTATTAGTCTTCTTATGTCCATGTCAGGATCCAGTTCGAACTGTGGCTGAATATTTCCACTGGTCGGGCTGTTGGCGGGTTCCTCTGGAGCTGTGACCACTGATGGAGGCTGAATACCAACTACTTTAAGTTAAAAGGAGTCAATGCACATCAATGGCCCCTCTGGCTGTTATAATATTATATATTACTTCACCAAGCAGGATTTTACTGTTGTATTTGTTTGAGGTGGAGCTAATACTTATTTCATGTAGGACTGCAACTAATGGTTATCTTTATTATGGATTGATCTGCTGATTATTTTCTTGATTGAATGATTGTTTGGTTTGAAAGAATGTAATTTCTGAGAAATGCTGCCACAGTGACCCGGAGCCCAGAGTGACACCTTCACAGTGGTTGTTTTGTCCAACCATTGATACGAATTTCTAAATTATTCAAAAGAAATTAGCTCATTTTTAGATGAAAAATAGCCTGTGGTGATATTTTATGAGCTCTCCACATGTTTTGTAATGTAACCAGTAACTGAAGCTGTCAATTGATCGTAGTATAGCAGAAGAAAAAAGCAGCATGAGAGGAAAATACTCCATAAAAACACCTCAAATTTGTACAGAAGTACAGTGCTTGAATAAATATACTTAGTTACATTTCACTGCCTGCAGGTTAGCCGTGCAGCGCGGGTTTACAGCATGTTTACAGCTAAGTGAGTCAGCTTTGTGACAGCAGAAAACCAGAGTTTAGCCCAAAGATGGCTGCTTTAACCTGTGATGTTGTGTCATGATTGTGGGCCCTGAAAATGGAGAATGTGGTCTAGACTTCAGCCGATTACAGCGGTAGTGACGGCCTACACAAAACCACAGACGTGCACAAACGCCCACGAATGACATGACCAACAGAGATCATAACGTCTACAGACTATATTCTCACAGGAAACTCTGTGAATTACAGAGACAGGGTCGGGTAGGTCTCAGTTTTAGATTTTGGGACGTTGAGATGATTTTTCTTGTTTAGTTCTCTTGACTCTCAGTATTTTGTACTCTTATTTCACATTAATTCATTAGTCTGCCTCCCTGCGCGGGGAAAAGAGCAGTTTGCTGAAAACCCGGCACCTTACATCTCTCCTTGCTTTAAATCAGGCAAATGTTTTTTGTTCGTTGCCCCTGTTCAAATAAAGATTCGTGAAACCTCTCTCATTAAAATACGCGGCCACCACTGGATCCTTGGCAGGTATTTTATTTCATATATAGACGCTTTCTGTAATCAAATGTGAGTGCAATCAAACAACAGCAATACAAACATTACCAATGCAGTCTGAGAACCAGGAACAGGGTTAAAACAGGGAGTTCACTCACTCTACATAGCGAGCAGCTAGTAACCTCATGGACAACATTAAAAAAAAAAAAAAAAAAAAAACAAAGAAAAAAACTTTCCACTGTCAGGACGGTCCGCCGTCATGTGTACTTCCAACCATGATGGTGGGGAGGGAGGTGGGAAAGCCTGTTTGGCCCACCACCCTCCTGCCCTAACCCTCCTCCTACAGGAAGTCCAACCAGTGATACAACCTGTCTCTTA
>JBBMOE010000014.1:503524-534130 GCA_037975065.1 Chaetodon trifasciatus
GTGTGTGTGTGTGTGTGTGTGTGTGTGTGTGTGTGTGTGTCTTTTAAGAGGGGAGAAGCAAAGGTGTTAGGCAATTATCAGACCCAGGAGCACAAAAAAAAAGTCCAGGAGAAGAAGAATTACATACAAAGTCTTTATCCACCGTCTGTCTTCTCTTGGCCCTCCTCGAAACACTCTCACACACAAACTCTCTCGCACACACACACACACACAAAAACACGCACACTATAGGTCCTCATGTCATTTTGAAGTCAGGTGTTCAAAGTCAACATTCAAGAAAAGAACAAAAACAAAAAAAAAAACACCTCAATGGTAAAAATCATCTCTACCATCACAACGCTTCAGTTCATAAAATCTCGTCATTTCTGAAAAGTGATTTTGCTTTCCTCCAGGTTTAAAGCAGTATGCGTGTGTGTGTGTGTGTGTGTGTGTGTGTGTGTGTGCGTGTAGTTGTCGTCGTCGTCTTTGTCCCACTGCTGCAAACACACACACATGCACAACCAACATACGCACACTCACGCACTCCAACACACACCACATGTCCTCTTTTAGTGGAGAAAGACATGGCGCAATGGAGAGACACTCCTCCTTCGGGCGGACGCACCGATCACCAGGAGGAGACGGGGGTCGTTGCCACGGCTACCAGGGGTCTTCCAGCTCGCCGGCACTCTGGGTGAGTGAAAAGGAAAAGAGATGGAGAGAAGTGTGTGTTAGCTTTGTGTCTTTCAGTCAAAACACTGCTCCTGATGCCGTCAATGATGTCAAATTTTGAACCTGGCTGCCCTCTTTTATCTTCTCGAACTGGACGGATAATGGACAAAGACGGCGAGGCTCCCCTGCTCAACCAGAACACAGACCTCTGATGACTCACCTTGCGGAGAATCACGAGGCCAACTGTCAGACTGAAAAGCAGGGGGAGAAATGGAGAGAACGGAGTCCCTACAGGCTATGGAGCTCCCCTCCCTTATTTTTAGCTTTCCAACCCGAGAGCCGCCGTTGTTTTAAAGGAGACAACGGACCGAAATGTCTTCAAAAGGTGCGAGGTGTAAGACCCGGCCACCTGTCGAGGGTCACTCCAAACAAACGGGAGGCAACAGATCACCTGAGCAACCGCTAACGGCTGTCGAGTCGGAACATTTTCACATCGAACTGGAGAAGTTAAGGGTGAATTTAAAACAAACCAGAGCTGGTGGAACAGTGGAAAGACAGAAACAAGAGTTTTATTTTGTTTCGACTTAGAATAAAGTATGTTTCACGATGACAACTAAACTCATCTGAACTCGTTTAAGGAGTGAAATGGATTTAGAATCTGCTGAATTTATCTATTTAATAAGGAAAATGGTTGTAAGAAAGACAGGACAGGCCGTGGCTAGCTGGTTAGCATGCTAACGTCAGTAGATATCAGCACGACACAGACGTGTTTGACATAACGTCAAAACGGTTATTTCTTCGCTTTCTGTTGGTAATTTTCATTAACATTCTTAGACATTGCACCTTTAAGCAGCTGAGATGAAAGAGATGAGAAGAAAGCGGAGCCAAGGCTAAGGTGGAGGATGAGGAAGGTGAGGATTTATCTGTTTGAGCTGTTCCCAAAAAACTTCACAGCCTACACAGAAACATACAGCACATGAGGGAATATGAGGAACTGCCCTGAGTCAAATGCCTTCATATTACCTCGGGCTCTGTCGGGGGTTTTAATGATTTTTCCTGATATACAACTGACTTTGACAGGACAAAAAGACAAGAAACACAGCTGTGAGTCAGATAACAGTGACAGATATTCATACACTGGACACAAATCATAGCATTATACCTCAAATCATTTTTATTTGTTCATTTGTCAATAACTGCGTGGATTGATTTGGCCCAACGTAATCGCATACAAATACAAGTCATACACACGCAAACACACGTACATACACACAGTGTTTAGCACAGCCTCCCGCCTGATAGTTAAGTGCCTTATGTTGAAAAGATAAGTGCAAGCATGCATTACCACAGTCACTTGGTGCCGGGCATTACAGACGTACAATAACCTCCCTCTACCTGCTCTCAAAGACTGCTGGTTCATCCAACTGTCACAATAAAGCGAGTTTCAGATGAGTTGTTTTCAACAGTCATGACCTCTCAGGAATGAAATATTCTGCATGTGGGCTTTTATCAAGCTGCAACACATTCTGCTTTCAAGTAACACCATGTTTAACACTTCTGAGTTAGATACTTCAACAAGTGCTGGATGGATTGATATGCGGAAGAAATATCTGACTCCTCCATTCAGTGCCATCATCAGATCAACTTTTCCACTGCTTTTCTCTTCAGCTCATGACAGAATATCCACCAAACTAATGGCAGGATAGCTGCCAGCCACAGCTATCTAACACATGAAGGCAGCGTAGCATGCTAGCATGTTAACATAATGAATGCTACTGTTAGCAAGCTGATTTGATGAAGACTTCATGTTGACTGTGCATGCAAACAAGCCAAATGGTTAAATGTTAGATGTTAACTTGTGTGTTAACATGCTAACTGTAGGCATGTTAAGATGTTTGGCATGAATGTGTTAGCCAGAGGGTGTCGCCAAAAGAAAGGCCATATTGTTACCTAAAGCTCGACTTTCATCTGTCTGAGATGTACTCTGTCAAACAGCTGCGCTTAAACTCAGCGGTGTTTTGAGATGAACGCTAATGCTAGCAGGTTACCATTGATGACATTAGCATTCAGCTCGAAACAGCCAGTGTTATCATGCATTTAAAACCAGGTAGTTGTTAACACGCATGAAGGCATTTTATCATGCAAACATTAGATACAACGGTCGCTCTGTTGAGGACTCCCTCCCTGATGGCTTGATAAAAAAGCTCCAGGAAGCAGCTGCGCTTCAGCACAGGCGGAGCAGTTAACCAGACGCACATTTGCTAAACCAACCACGTCCTTTTCTCTGATAAAAGCAAAATATACTGTTTGATAAAAGCACATTTGTGACAATTGTCCAAGTAACTCTTCTAGAGCAGCGTCTTCTTCACCTCAGTGTGGAGCCATACTGCTCTCATTACTGCCCCCCTGAGGCCACAGGGCAGAAAACACCCACTGGTGCTTCACAGTGACACAAAGGTGACATTTATGCTTTATCTGACACTTTCTGGGTTTACAAGAAGAAAAGATTTCAACTGTGAAGACTAACTGCAGGTTTTGGCACATCTATGTCTGGTTAATGACCATGCTTCCCTTAAAGTGCAGTGCACAGCCACCTCCCTGAGCTTTTCTATGGCACCACCCAGGACGGTCTCCCATGCAGCGGATGAGACAGTCCCAAGCAGGTCTAACTGTTTGATTTGAGCTGCTTTGATTCGGACCCTTCATCCATCCAGTAACGTCTTCTGGAGTGTAATGAGCATTACGGCCTTAAAGGGTCGCTAGCATCTCATTCTATATTAAAAATGTTAATTTGACAGCCCCTTTGCTCACCTGGTACCAGTATGTTTACTGACACATCTAGATCACCGTGAATAAAAAGAAAAAACAGGAGCAGACTTCAACGTCTTTGTGGGTGACTGAGGCAGCGTGCTAACACGTGGTGATGAGGAACCGGGTGTATGTGGTGAGGGGATGATTTTAATGAAGTGAAGCTACAAACACACACCCACCAGCCCATCTACACAAATGTCCCTCTGAGCTCAGAAGCTGCCCACTTTTTCAAAACCCAGACCGCTTTGAACAACCTGCCATGGCCGAACATGCTGATTAATGGGCGAACGCTCACCCACCACCAAAAGCACAAATTTCAGTAGTGATGGTTGGTCTCTTGGTCAGTCACTCAAACTCATGCAGACACGCACACACACACACACACACACACACACACACACACATACATATACACAACAGAGTGTGTTCTGAGTCTGTAGATGGAGTTGGCCTGGAGACAGCGCAGTGTGTTGAACACAGCTGCGCTTCAGAGGGTCTCCTCTCCTTTTCTTTGTCAGTTCGTCCACTGTAAGGAGGAGTGTGGGTGAGGCTGGGGGGTGAGGCTGGAGAGGGAGGGGGGGGAGGTTGGAGTGGGGAATCAGCCAGAAGCCATTACTGGTATATGTAGGCCATGGAGTGCAAGGTTCATTTTTGCTTCACCGGCCACTTTTGCGTGTATTAATAATTTGTTACTGATTATTTTCGATTAGAAACGTCAGTCTGTCTGATCGGGTTGTAAAAGTGGCGGGCAAGTTTGGGGATCCAAGCCAAGGCGGTCAAGAAGACAGGGGGGAAACACACACAAAAAAGAAAGACCTATGTGGCTCGGAGACAGAACTTGAACAGACAGAGCGGCCATTTTTATTTTCGTTGCATTATTAACACATTCATGATAGCAGTGGCTATTGACAGGAAGTGGCCGATGTGTCCGCTCAAGTTCTGTGATGAAGGAAAGAGGCGGAGAGGTCATAGCATATCTGTCTACAGCTCTGGGGTCGGATGGGTGGGTTGGTTATGCGGGCGGGGTGCTCAGTCAGAGGAGGGATCGGACTCAGGGGCGGGCGCATCTTGGCTGGCCTCCGGCTCTGCAGTGGCGGGTGAGGGCGGGGGCGAGGGGGGAGAGGGAGGGGAGGCGGGCTGCTCCTGGCCGTAGCTGTCATCATCGTGGGTCCTCCTGCCCTCCCCTGCTCCCTTGGCAGCGCTCTCCCCCCGCAGGTGGTAGGCGGCCAGGGACTCCTCCAGCACCGTGCGGTACTGCCCCCGGTGGTGCAGGCGGAACTGCCGCAGAGCCTCCAGCAGATGAGCCGCCGCGCTGCCACCTCCCTCCTCACTCTCCTCCTCCTCTCCCCCTGCACAGGCCTGAGGTGACACGCCAGGGGTCAGACTCTGCAGGCACGCTCCATGGTCAAACACACACATCAAACAGCGCACAAATGTTTACCACACACTAGCGTGACGATGTCAGAGACATTCTTGCACCAGTCGAACAGGCCCATGCAAACGCTACTTCTGACCCTGTGACCAACAACCCTTTGTGATATTCGCTGTATGGTGTAACAGAGGGAGAGGGAGGGGAAAGGGAGGAGGGGGAGGGGGTCAGCACCCACACAGCCCAGAGAAAAGAGCCTGCGAGTCAAGACTCCACTGACGTGAACATGACAAATACACTCATGTGCCCCTCAGAGAAACACACACCTCCACCATCACACCCACTCTTTCACGCGGTTTAAAACCTGACACTGATCTTTTCTTTAGAATAACATTTGTAAAGTTCCCGTGGCCTTGACGGCTATTCCTCTAAGCTGCCGTAATACGAATTTTATATAAACTGATAAGCCGCGATTCTCAAGTTGAAATTTGATTTGAGGCTGCAAAGCTGTATTTTTCAAGTGCTCTGGAGTGGATTTATATTGTCCAGAAAGTTACCAGGAACTTTGTATCTACAATCAGGTGATTTTTAAGTTCATCTCAACATATTTTCTTGTGCTATGCAAAGCATCTGAAATGTTCATCTCAAGTTACTGCTCAGTGCTGTGTGTGCTTTGCGGTACCGGGTTTACTGCTGAACCCGAGTCTGCCGGCTCAGGCGGTTCGTACTGGAGCGCGACGCTGTCATCGCTAACCGCGTCCAACTACCTCATGTCTCATTCACATGTAATAAAACACCTATCCACGCCATTATCATAATGAATGCAAACACGGCTATTGTTAGTTCTCACAGCTGTCAAGCTAGCATGTTAGCATCGGGACATTCTGGCTGCACATTCTCTGGCTTACTTGTAAGACTAGCTCGCTATAGCTTCTGCAATATGTCCATCTAGCCCTGTGGAAGACAATGAGTAGACAGGCAGGTAGGCCATTTAATCATTTCATTCGGGCTGAATGAAATTTGATTTCCTGATTGCTGTCGTGATACATTGCCTACTCTGGCTTTAACATTCAGTCAATATTGCATGTTGATACAGTCACAGTCAGTGTTTTATGACTGGTGCTGTCTCATCGTAGTCATGTGAAAAAAATAACTCTGCCGACAAACATATTTCGTCATAGTTTAGACTCACCAAATTGACCCTCAGTTATAGGGCACTAATTCAAGCACGGCTACAAAACACATTTAGAAAGCTTCCCTGAATGACAACGGCATGATTGTGAGTGCGATCTGCCTTTTCCTGCCCACTTTGCATGAGTCATTTTCACGGTGAAGCTGAAATTAAGCAGAATGATGCGATCCTATTGGTTGACTTTTCACCTAATTGCACCACATAAGACTGAAGAAGAACGGAAAACAGCCTTGATGAAGCTGCTGTGGAGTGATTTTCTGCCACAGAGGTTAGTTTAACTTGCTATTTTCACTACACTTTCAGCAGACTGTCAGCACTGCGAACAATATGTTTATCTTTACAGTCACCCTGCAGTCAAAAAGAAGTTTCTCTTCTTGTCCCTTCACTTTGATATTTGCCTTTCGCTGTGCGGAACGCCGTGTGTGCAGGGTTTGACACCAGAAGTCTGTTTGCACACTTGTCTCCTGAAGGAGGCCAGTTTCTCTGTTCATAGATCCTGATTTTACAATGAGGGAGGAGGAGGAGGAGATGGAGCCTGAGCAGTATTTGGAGAGGATCTTTAAAGGCCCTTTTTATTGTACACAACTAAAATATTCTGGTTGGTATATTCAACAGATTTCAGATGAAAGGGCTCCTGATCTATTCAGATGCTTCGGTTCTATCAAACTGTTAATTCAGGTCAGTTAAGTCATCAAGAGGTTTGTGGAGGTCTTAGTGTATATCCTACTTCAGTGAGAAATACATAATTGAAATGGGCCGCTACTGACTTCAATGTTTTCAACGTGGAATGCAGTCAATTGAGTTTCATTGAGCTTGCCAAGGTTATTCTGTCAAGTCTACCCTCCACCTTCTTCCACACTTAATTCTCTCTCATTCTCTAACACACACACACACAGTCGAGTTACCATAATTTTTGGGGACATTACACAGACTTGCATTCATTTCCTAGAGGTTTACTGTAACCACAACCATAACCACTACTTGCCTAACCTTAACCGTAACGTAAACCTAACCTCAACCCAAGTCTTCACCCTAAAATTTAATGATTCACATTATGGGGACTTGTGTTTTGTCCCCATAAGGCAGGCAAGTCCCCACAATGTGACTGTAAACACATACGTGAGTAATACATGGCCACACACATGCACGCACGCACGCACACGAGTGTCCTTGTCTGGGCTGGTGTACGTTTAAGGGGTCATGTTGGGGATGGGGGGGGGGGTTGAAAGGTTGGAGAGGTGAGGGGTTTAGAGGGTGATCAACTCACCCCTTCCTCTTCTCTGTGAGGGTTCAGCTTGTTGTACACGGCCTCGATCACGCTCCGTCTGTAAACACACACACAGCACACAGCTCGCTGCTTAGAGAAGACAACAACTCCCCACTCAGTGCAAACAGCCCCGCTTCATTCTCTGCAAATGTATATTGATTAACATTTTAATGGAAGTACGAAAGCAACCCAGTCGATACATGAGAGTCTGCTATTCATGCATAAAGAGACTACACAAACTCTTAATGAATGCGCGTGGTGGTTTAAGTGTTTGGAGGAGTGTTATCTACATGTTTGGAAGTTTTGAAGTGCATCTGTCGGCCATGTTGGAGTGGATGCAACTGTCTGCGTGGCCAGAGCTGCAACTGACCATTATTCTCATTATCAATAAATCAGCTGATTATTTTCTGTCTTTCTTTCTTTCTTTCATTAATGAAACATGAGAAAACTGTAAAAAATGCCAATCAGGGCCCAAGCTGACATCTTTTAATTGCCTTTTCAGTCAGATGAAACACAAAGATATTCTGTCCACCAGAATTTAAGATAAGGGAAAGCAGGAAATTGTCACGTTTGAGAAGTTGGGATGAGAATTTTTGCGATCTTGGCTTGAAAAATCACTTTTCTTGGCTGATCAAGTCATTGATTAATCAATTAACTGCTTCAGCTCGATGCATGGGCGTCGCCGGGTCTGAGCTTATGGGGCTGTAACCAATCACAGAGGGTTTACAGGAGTATTTGTGGAAAAATTCATGTTTTATTGGCTGCTGGGTTTCTCTCAGTTCTTCAAATGATGGGGCTATCAGGGCAATCACTAGCTCACAAAGTCTGTGTGAGGAAAAAATGGATATATTATGTGGATTCTGATCATGGAGCGACCACAGCTGTCATAAAACAAAACTTCAGGCTCCGAGCTGAACTGATAACGGTGGCGAGTGAGTGTCAGGTGTCAGCGACGGTGATGAACGTATCGAGAGCCTTCAGACGGTGGACGCACCCATCGCCTGTCACATATTGCCCTACCAGTTTGCACTTCATCTAAAAAAAAGTTGCTGTTTCCATTGCTCTGTCCTCCCCATCTTTGTGTAATCTGACAGGCAGCTAAAACAGCACAAGACTCACATTCATAGATTGCGCAGTTCCGGCATTTTCTTTAAAAGGCCATCTTAAATCACACCCTTTTAAGAGGCTTGTATGATTGTATATCAATATTGTACGTGTTTTATTTTGTTTATTGTTTTATCTAATTTATCTGTAGAGCTAGAAAAAAAAAACGTGATTGACAGAAAACGAATCTGCAATAATTTTGACAACCGATTTTTCAACCATTTTTCAAGCAAACAACTGACAAAAAGTGTCAGTCTGCAGTGTCTCAGCTGCTTTTCTTTGTCATATCTGATTTTAAACTGAGTATCTTTGACTTTTGGACTGTTAATCCATCACCTTGGGCAACGGTGGGTTTGAGCCGACATTTTTCACAAGTTTCTGACATTTTTTAGACAATATGATTGGCAAATTAATCAATAATGAAAATAACATTTGATTACAGCTGTTTTTAATTGTACTATCTTATGAATATCTGATGTCCTTTTTAAAGGACTTCATAATTATGTTCATGAAAGTGCTTTGATAAAATAAAGTTATTATAACTAGCGACTTGTGAAGTTAGGGATCAACATATTAAATTATGCAACATTCTGGTGGTAAATTATCCACAAAAAACGATGTATGTGGATAGAGAACTCCGACAACATTTTACAGTATCTTCTGTGAGTGTAAAATGCGCTTCAGCGTCGTTCCAGGCTGTATATTTACTTGCTGGCCAGGCCTCCTCCAGGTGGAAGGTTGGGGATGTTCTCTGTGGCAATGCTCCTCAGGACAGACACCAGGTCAGGGACTCCAGCCTCCCCACAGTTTCCCAGCAGCTCTGCACACAAACACCGAGAGGACAACAGGTTTGTGAGAGGTTATGTTGTACACTGAGGACACAGCACATTACACACCACGATTTCGGTGTTAAACCACCACCTTCCTCTGCAGAAGCTGAGAAATCACCCACAGCAGTGGAAAAATCAGATACACCACCGCTTGCCATTTGCAGCACCACTGTGCAGCAGACTGATTTCAAATATTTGTACTACCTAAAGAATGTTTATTTTGTCCTGGTTATGTCCACAGAAACCGAGCACAGTATGTGGCCACTTGTTTCACTTAACCTTTTTAAAAACACATTTTTGAAAGAGGCATCGAAAGACGGCTGAGCCTGAAGCACAGTGTAGGCATTTAGCTCCCTCTAACAGTTACATGCTTAGAAAAATCTACCACACGTTTCAGGCACAGCACGGTCGAATGCTTGATGTAGATGAAAATTAGGAAGATACATATTTTGTCTAACAAAAAAAAATGAATAATGGTCCACCATCAGGACTAAGTAGATCAATGTAACTGTGTCTGTGTATGCGAACGTGTACACGTGTTGCGTGTGCTGACCCTCAACACGCGTCTCCAGGTATTTATCCAATTCCTCTTCTTTCTTCACAGCCTCCTCTGAGACCTTGGGAGCTCCTGGTAAACACACCAGCACCACACTCATGTTGTCCCTGCTCCCCTGCAGGAACGAGGACAGGCAGAGACAGACAAATAAAGAGGCAGATGAAATCTATGTAGTACATAAGGTAGATTTTGCAGTTGTTAACTGTACAGGGACTCTTGTACAGGGCAAACCACTGGGCAGCAATGCAGCCATAAAGTTCTTGTTTACTATAAATTCAGAGCTTTCTGTGTCAATATAAATCCAAGGTAACCGGCCAGCTGTCAGTATTTTTAACACTATTTTACAAAAGCAGGAGCAAAATAAACACTGATTACAAGCATTAAAGGGGAAAGTTGCAGCTGAAAAAAGATCAAAACAGTCAACATTAGCATGCTGTTTTTTATATGTCAGCAATTCCCCTAGCTGCTCTTCATCGTCAAAGCTTTCCAGTGCACAAGACTGCAGATGGTCTAAGTACTGAGTGACAGTAGCTTAGTTAGTAACTGTGGCCTTACTGAATCAGACAATGTTATGTCGGCCGATACAAATTTTCTTTACACAACCCACACCATGAATTAACATCTTTAAACAACTGCCATCAAGAAACACACTGAGCAGGACATTTTATGGTGGAAAAATGATTTGTCACTACACTACATTTCTGTACATGAATTTCTCTGCATTTCTTGGCTGGGTGTAAACAACGCAGGTCTAAAAATGGACAACAGAATCATCTTATGTGTTTTATGAGGTAGGAAATGTATCAAACGTGTTTGTTGGTTTGCAACAAAACTCCACAGGGCACCTTTTTTTATAAATACGGCTTTTTCTTGTGATTTTGCTGAGATTAAAAAAGAAGGATGAGTTTCGATTTGGAGACAACGGCTTTTCTCCAATACAGAAAAAAGTTGGAAAAACAACCAGGCTGTAATAAGCCGTTTTTGACAAGAAGCTGTCAGCCAGTTTTAGGAAGAGAATTCAACTAACCAGCCGATTAATTTGTTGATTAACAGATTAACTGTTTCGTCTATTAAACCTCGGACAACAGTGAACAATGTCTGTTACTTTTTCCCAAAGCACAAGGTGACTTCTTCACATGCCTGGTTTGGTGAGACCAACCGTCCACATCTTTGATTTATAAGAGAAAGAAAAGCAGGACGTCCTAATTGAACAGCTAGAATCAGCAAATAATTGCCATTTCTGCTTGAAAAAGGCAATAAATCAATTATCAAAACATCAACAGAGACTAACTGTGTAGATCGCTTCAGCTCTGAAACCTTTATGGAGTATATTTACTTGCTGCATCATACAAAGAGACCAGCACAAGCTCTGGCTGGAGGCCTGAACCCTGGACAGCACATTAACTGGAGTTTGTAGGACACACAGTTACAGACACGATAGAGGTCTGACTTTAAACCAATGGACAGTCACCTTGTCATTACCTTGTAAAAGTCAATGTGCTCAGAGTAACTTTCTGTAAGTGTAGAGGGTCGCATACATCACAAAAGGCAGCGGCAGCAGAGCAGATTTACGACAGTGTGTGGCTGTTATTTGAGATAACCCGTCCAGTAAGGTAAAAATAACTAGGCTGCTGTGCACTCGCTGGTTCCTCGAGTAGTCTAGACACAAAATAAGCGATACGTTGAAGGCAGGAGTCCAAGACGTTCGCTGGTGGACAGTTTCAGCCGAGGCAAACAGCGAGTCTTGCTTTTTGGTGGATCAACAGCTGAGAGGGCCGATGGGCCGGGACAGAATTGAAAGCAATGATGAATTATTCATCGTCTGATTTATCTGATCTCTCGCTGTGAGATGTTAAGTTTTATTAAATAAACATTACATCATTTGTGTTACATCGCAGTATTTATGCATTATTTATTTCTGTATATTCTATGTTATTTTGTATATTCATATCATACGCACCAGAAGAAAAACGCAGGCAGCTTCTGTTGTTGAAAATTTGATGTTTTTCAACTCTAAGAATGAGAGGTAAGACTCTCCTCACGACCCGCATCGAAAACACCATTTAAAGCAAAGACTGAACCGCGTCAACTAACCATTTCTGTTGCAGTGACCACGTTTGCATTCAAGTCAGTATCACCGGGATAACTACTGAATTTTCAGGTTAAATTTATGTTTTAAAGCAATGAAATGACCAAAAGACAAGCTGAAAAGCAGGTAACTACGTGTACACTTTCAACTCTAATGACCATCATACGTGGAGGAAAAAAAAAAAAAAAGCTCACCTTATGCAGACAGGTGTCCACCACTGAGTTACAGACTTTCTCCAGGTCGTCACACACGAGGAGTCGTGAGCGGACAAACTCACACAGCTCCTCGTTGGACATGACATCCCAGATTCCGTCGCACGCCAGCACCACGAACTCGTCTTCGGCCGCCCGCTCCAACACGCACACCTCGGGCTCGGGGCTCACCAGCTGCTCCGTGGGGCCCTTACCATCCACACATTTGTAGTCGTAGTCCCCCAGGGCCCGGGACACAGCCAGGGAGCCGTTTACCCTCTGGATCATGACCGAGCCGCCAGCGTTCTGGATGCGCTCCTTTTCGCGGGGGTTGCAGGGCTTGTGGTCCTGGGTGGAGAAGCCCACCTTGGTGTCTCGACTCAGTACGGCCCGCGAGTCGCCGCAGTTAATGAAGTAGAGGTGGGTCGGGCTGAGCAACACGCACACGGCCGTTGATCCGCTGCGGTCCAGGCCCTGCCGCAGGTCAGAGAAGCTGCGCATGTACTCGTCAATGTTCAGGAAGCCCGAGCGGATTCCATCTTTCACGCCTTCCACGGAGCAGGGTCCTGAACTGAAGTCGGCCCCTCCTGACAAGATGTGTTCCAGCAAGTGGCCGGAGCAGTAGTTGGCCACCCGGGAGCCTGCGTGGCCGTCGTAGACAGCAAAGAAGGACCAGTCGGCGAGTCCGTGGGGGAGGCCCACCACAGCTGTGTGAGCGTCCTCCATCTCCACCCGCCAGCCCTGCATGGAGCTCAGGCCGTAGCGCAGTCCATTACCTTCACCATGCGCACTATGCTTCTCCGTCTTCGGCTTGTCCAGGAATGCACCCATCACTGCCTACAGCTGAATCAAGGAGAGAGAAGAAGGAAACACAGAAATGGAACTGTTACACCATCAGCAGCAAGTCCTTCAGCCACTGTTACTGAAGTTAAGACCTCAGAGAAGGAAGGGGGGAGGCATGACAATAACACTGCCATTAACTTATGAAATCAAGTTAATGGCAGTGTTATTGTCATGCCTCCCTCCTCGCTTTCTAGATTTAACAAACACTGAAATGACAAACAATCAAGACAATCTCTTACTTTCACTTTTCTCATTATAAGCTTTTGTTGGTAATCTTTCAATACAGCGTTTAAAACACAACAAATGTGAGTGAAGCAAAATGAACGACGTTTGTCAGGTCTGCAGCAGATTACATAATATTCTATTGTCTATAGTAATATCACCGGTCCCATAAATCCCTGAGTAAACCACCAGTTTTTGGTGTCAGTGGTTCAGTAGGTCGCTTCATACTGTGATTACGGAGTGCTTTTAATTACTCAATGGATGGTGAGAGCCAGAGATCCTGACAACGAGACAAAGATAGCAGAGGAGGAACCACAGAGATGAGGATTACGCTGCAGCTGTAAAGCTTCTTTGAGCACACAGAGCCTCTCTCACTCTGAACACAAGGTAACCAATACTGTTAGTTAACTAGCTGGCAGAACATCGAGCGCGATAATGAATCAGCAGGGCCTGAAATGCTCACCTGCCAAGAGCTGAATGGGAAAGAAACGTGTCTTTGAGGGTTAGCTTTCGGTCTTTGCCTCTACTCAAACTTCCATTTAACGTCCACTCTGACCACCGCACGCTCTCTCTGACCATGAACCACAATCAAAGGCTCGATGTGGATGCAGACGCGCTCAGGCAGACAGACGGCGTCTTTGTTTTGTTCGTCAGCGTTCTGAGTGACAACAGACTGCGTTCAGACAATTCAAGGAGCTGTGCTGGTTCAGGTACTGATGGGATAATAAAGTATAATCCAGGAAGTGCACTTTCAGTGACTCTGAGGGTAACATACCAAAACACTCTCCAGCACATAATGAGCAGGCCTGCCACAGTTATCACACAATCTCCTGATCTTGTTCATTTTTGCATAATCCTTTGAATCATTTCCATTCACTTGTATGAACATGAAAAAGAAACTAACAAAACTGTCATATTTCCATCACTATTTCCACCTTGTTCTCCACTGTTTGAGGTGTGACTGCTTCTCTTTAAATGGTGTCATCTTGCTGCGCACCAAATAAGGTTGGATTAGTTGGGAAATAAACTTTACAAGCCAATAAAACAAACAAATTTTACTCGTATTTACATGTTCCAACAGTGCCAATAAATGTCTCCTCTTCTTCACAAGGTGTATAGAGGCAGAAAATAAACAGAACAAGACAAATTGTTAACTCCAATAATTTGTATGACAATCAATCATCAAAATTATTATTAATCATGAGGATAGATTTTACTGATCTGGGAAGTTATCGTGGCATCGGGCGACATGGTGGCTTGTTGGATGACGTTCCTTTCTAAAGTCAATAAGAGTGCCGCTTGGGTCCGTTAAAGGTACCGGGAGTCAACGATAGCATGCTACAAGCTAACAGAGCTAATGGAGATGGCCATAAAGGGCTGTTTCATCCTGCAATAATTAAAGCTGCTCTGTGATCATTCTGAGAGGGATAAACGGGAGAGAAACCTTCCCATAGACTGACGGAAAGGATTTGGTTGCAGAGTGAAATTAGTATATTTCTACCTGATTCAACAATAATAAATGAAAAGGCACTAAGAGTTGCCAGAGTTATGCTTTTATGTTAAAAATCTTATATTATTTTGGCCATTATGTCAGACATTTTTGTTGGTAATGTACCTGAAGACATTAGCAGTACACCCCCTGGTCCTTACCCAGGCCACAGTCTTCAAATGCTCCACTGCCTTACACCACACCTCTGGCATTTCTGACCTGCGCCATACTTTCCCATCACACCAATCAATTCTGACCTAAATGTCAGCAACTGCTGCAGTATGGAGCTACTTACATTATGTACTGCTTGGCTGGCGTAGCGCTCATGAGATCTTGAAATCAATAAAAAGTGATAAAAATCGAAAGCGCACTGAGCGCGTCTTTTTTTCAACATATTGATTTCTCGCTCGGCGTTGCCTCCCACATGAGCGCCCAAAAAAGGCTGCTACATGCAAGGAGTGACTACAGCTGGTTTCAGAGGAACGTGTATCTGTCTGCTCTGCGCATGTGTGCAGTGTCATAGTCTATGTGTGTGAAAAAGAAGCTCTATAAATACACCAGGCCGGTGTAGATTTCATGTCCAGGGTGGGGCAGTGGGCTACGCCATTCACATTTCTATTGCTTTGCTGCTGCATGATTGTATCAACAGAACTCCCTCCATCAAGCTCTCGCCACCAGCGACTGCCACTCAGAAGTAGCCTATATGTTCATGTATGGTAAGAAAGCTTGTTCACATATGCGTGTGGGAGAAAGAGAAATCTGTTATGTTCACCAGCAGTGATTCTCTAAAAATAAAACAAACACACTGCCAGTGCCTAGCAACCACCCACCCTGCAGGGCAAACATCCAGGCTAAGCTTCATTCAGCGACATCCCCCTCTCGAGGTCTCTCACTCGCTCTAAAACACACACACACACACACACACACACACACACACACACACACACACACACACACACACACACACACACACACACACACACACACACGCGCACACACACACACACGCCTGGTAGAGAGAGGAAAGGGGAGTTGCATCATCCATCCATTAAAGCAGTCGCAGCAGCCAGACCCTGAAAGGAGACGTGCAGACTGCGAGAACACATGCAGATACGATGAGATTTCTCTGGCTGACAATGATACAATAGACCGTTGACACACACACACACACACACACACATACACATAAAATGCTACAAAATATCTCCACTGAGACATCAGACTGAAACCAGGAACTCTCAACCACTTAACCCCCTCAAAACTGCTGTCACCCGTGCTGCAACCACAGGTCGAAACCAACACCCCCTCATGCTAAGACGCACATGTCTGCCAAAAACCAGTGGCTGCGAAGAGGGAAGTGGAAGGTCGGGGATTACATAATGCTGCAGAGAAGCTGATTGCTGCTCTGAGAGCAGGCACACTCGCACAAAACAGTTAATGCTATCCTGGAAGCGAGGTAAAGGCACAGCTTCCAGCGCTATCCATGTACACACACATCAATCCATCATGATATGCTGGGAGTCACCCTGTAGGTTCGTTCCTGGCTCTCCAGACGATGTGATTATTGGGGATAGCTTGGGATGTTATTTACTCGATTTTGATTTAATTACAGTCTGAGGGTAAGAATGTCTGCAACAAAGGACGTGTGTTTGGATAATGTCATTGAAGACATTTCAAGACTTTTTCTGGGAACTTCCAGACCTTTGAGTTGATACCTGCATCTCAAATTTTGGGGAGTTTCAAATTGGCTTAGTGCTGCTTTCATGAACCGCAGCGGGGAAAACAACTGAGAAAATAAGAGCCCTTGTAAAGGACAATGAAGTGGGTAACAAGACCGAGCTGATAAATCTTAAACAAGATCTGCTTTATCGTGCATATCAGACAAGCTCATGATGACACCTGGTCCAAAAATGATTAGCTAGCTATAAGAGTTAGCTTTATTAGCTTACATGTTAGCTAGACCATATATTTTTCCCCATGTTGGCACAACAGTTATTAGTTGCTTGGTACTTTAATCTTGTGTTTCCTGTGCACTGTGACATTAAAGTAGAGACTTGAGAAAATAACTGACTGAGGGTGGGAGCAGGGCTAACTGCAGATCATAATTCAGCTAACTTAACTAGCCTTCTTACAAATGTTAGCCAGCCTGCTACTTTCTGCTAATAATCTGTAGCCTAGGTCAGGCAGGCATGGTGTTTAATTAATCTTCTTGATTGCCTCAATAATTTGTCTCAGCTTAATTAAACTTAGCCTCCCCTTGGTTTCTTAGGCAATTAAACTCTCTTCCTGTCTGGTCACCTTGCTGTACTTTATCACTTATTTAACCATTACATCGTCTTCACAGAAACAAACTGTAATCTCAGTTTTGACTGCAGTCCTCTGTAAACTTTCCTAACTTTGTGTCGCCTGACTACAGACAAATTCTCTCTTGTATACCTGCGTACAGCACAGTAACGTCTGTGAAAGATTTCACTTTTTAAGCACTTTTATCAAGACGTGGCCAGCAGATCATGGTGAACTGCCCAAATGTTAAAAATATATTCATCAATTTCCATTAAAATAAAGGTTATAATCTACAAAACTTTGCACGTCTTTTCATTCTTTCATCAGTTTCTATACCAACAAACTGAGTCTTAGGGGGAAAATGGAAATTAAAAGCCATGTAAACAATTTCACTTTGATAAATCTCCATTATTATTGTTTCAGTCACACCCTGAGAGGATTGCCGAGAAAGGAGGAACCAATAAATGTGGTTACATGGGGCTAACAGTGAGCTGCCACAACAACTGTGGAGGTCAGACAGAAGCAGTATTTTAACGTTATTTTTTCCCCTATGGCCTTGTGTCTTAACCAATCTCAAGACTAGTCCTTTGAATTACATCCACATTCACTCAGGCCGAATTCATCCGTCAGAGGGGGCGACTGCAGATCGTGATTAACTCGCACATCTCTGCTTCCGCTCTCAGTATAAATGTGTTCACTTCCATTAAGGCGGCGGCACTTAAAACGCAACAGATAAATCAGCCGCAGGATTCGTCTATAATGTCAGAGTGGCTGGACAAATCCGTCACTAGTGACTGGTACGGGCAAAATAGAGTCCACCCTCCACGGAAAATGGCTAACAAGACAGCAAAGTCAGTCTGAATAATAGAGTGGTGATGAAATGGCCATTCAGTGTGAATACCAGGCTGGCAACAAACTCAAGCTCATAGACTTGGCACAATGGCCCTTCACACCAAACACCTACATGGGAATAATACAAAATCAGAGGAAGCACACAGGACATGAATGATCCCACAACATGAACTCTCAAGACACAAAAACGACCGCACGCTTCAAGACCTCAAAGTCTTGATGAACCTGCATCTCCTCTCGAAATTTCACAAACCCGACAAACAAATTAATGAAGCGTTCGAAGGTCTTGTCCACTTGTTGGCTCACAATTGTTCAAAGTTCCAACACTAGAGTTGTAACATTTCACCTGACCATGTGACAGACAACTGGCAAACAATGTGCCAAATATCCATAAAATTACGTCTGCCTTACAGCGTTTACACTTCGCTGTGGCATTTTCATTGGTCCAACCCATGTGATGGATGACTGATAACCACCTCAAGGGAATACCCAATAAACACAACACGACTATGTGACATTTCCCCATATTCACGAGGTGAAGAGGACCACTTGAATGCACCATTACACCAACCAACCGAGGGTGAAGGGTAGTGGGTGAGGACGACACCAGGTCACATTTCACAGCCACATTTGGACAAGCCTCTGGAATGGGACAGCCTCATCGAACTCTAACAACGTATTCAGTCTTGAAATACAGACTTTGAAGCAGGCAACCCTGAACTGGGACACAGGCCATGTTGTGTAATTGGTCCCCTGTGTGACAGTAATGACTTCTAAAGCCATACCTTCCAAATATATCTAATTGTACACCTGAAATTTATAAGTGTTGCACATCTAAATCTGTCTTTTTATTAGGGCTGCAGCCACAGTGGTTTATCCATCAGGTTATTAGCCCTCTGCCACCCCTCCAGAAATCAGACTGGACTCCTCCACTTCACTATTCACTATGCGACTCTGACGCCAGCATGAACAAGTGTAGAGGGTGAAGAGGTAAGAGCAGCACATTTCTTAATAATGGACTTGTGTGCTGCAGACGTGTTATTTAAATGAAATCTAGCATTTTGAATGACGTTTAAATGTGCTTAATCTACATGGTGGAAGATAAACCGACCTACCAGTGTGCCTGAGGATGGCAAAACTCTCAACCTCAAGCAACAAAGAGATTTATCCATATGCCTGAAAGATGCATGCAGCACTTCAATACCTTTTATTGACCCTCCATTTCTTCATCTCCCCTTTGTGCACTAATCCGCTGCAAAGTGCTTCCAAGGTCGGCCATGCAACTCCTGAATCATACCAGTCAATGGAAATCACTCAGATATCACTTGGCTCTCCTTTGACCATCAAGGTTTTCACTTCATGACTGTGAGATGACAACAACTCTAAAACAAAAAAGGCTCATGGATAAAAACTGCCACTTGACAGGTTTACTGACATTTTCAAAGCTGGGGCGAATGGTGGCGAATATCTGCAATTTACAACTTAGTGTGACTCTCACAATCTGAGGTAGTGAAGAAATTAGAAATGCCTTGTTTTGTCTGTTCTAAACATCAAAACCCAACGATGTTCATTCTAAAATGATACAAAACACAAAAAAGCAGCAAAAGGTCATATTTGATTCACGTTTGAAAAATCTCAGTTGAGCAACTGTAGTGATAAATCCATTATCAAATGTTGCAAATTAACTTTCTGTTGATTGACTAATCAGTTAATCGACTAATTGTTTCAGCTCTAAAGGCAACTGAACTGTTTGTAACAAAAGGTGCTGTGCTGTCTGAATGTGGACTGTCCATTCAAGAAGAAAACCAGCTGAACTACAGTCCTGGAAGCAATTTCCTTAATGAGTGACTTACAAAATGAAACAAAGATTATGTGGGATACCAAGATCTTATGTTCCAAGATGATTTCACTGATGAAATCAACACACACACACAAAAACATATCTGTATGGCTCAGTGCTACTCAGCTGCCCGCATGTTGATGACATTTACTTCTCGCCTCAAGTGAGCAATCTAAGCAAGTAAATGAGAAAGCTACAGTTCAACTGATTTACTCCACTAATAATTGTGAAACACTTCTCACAGTGATCATTTTCAAACCAGTGCATTTTTTTCCTATTATGGACGACCAATGTTGGCTCCTATATTTTTTAAAGCACCTTATGACGCCTACAGTTCTTTCAGAGCTCAGCCAAGGTCTTTCAGATCTTGTCAAACTCTAAAATAAGCTTGTTGACTGTCTCACTCTCCCACTGACACTGTGTTTCATCTCCTCCTCAGTCTTTACACACTGACTGCTGACTCAGATAAGATTATCAGCAATTGAACTCCTCACGTATCTAGCTAGCAAGGCACAAGCCCAAGACCAAGTGATGTCATATACTGGTCACCTGTGCACCTTATCGCAATCTGATATACTGGAGAAGGTGAGCAGGGTGGAAGTCTGGCTAAATTTCAACTCTGCACAATACAAAATTAATGATGACATGAATTCACCATAAGCCTCATTTTAGATGACAAATCTCTGTAATACAGAGGATAATTCAGAATGGCTCAATCATCTCAGATCACATTAAACTCCCAAACTGAAAAGGTAATACAAAAAAGAGAAAAACTATTTTGCACAAACACTTGGGCCTTCTTACATGGGAAGTCAAGAGCTTCTCTTTCAACATAAACTCTTAGTGAATACTCTATTTTTTTGCATGCAATCTGGAAATGTGCATCACTAGTTGGACCAGTACTCTTTGTATTGCTGACGGAGTGCCTGGTCATGAATAAGGAAACATGTCATTTTTTTCATTTTGACAGCCGAGGGGAGACTCTTGTTTTGGAGTGAGTCAAACGGAGAATCAGTTGTGGTTGCCTGAAAACTTCCAGAAAATCCTACGGCAATAGACAGAGACAAATCATTACCAATTTCCTAAATTATCTATGGAGAGAGCTGCATGCAAGGTTCAAGAAGTTATCTGCAAAGGTCGTCATGCTGATGCTGATTTCTCTCGAAACAAAAAAACAACAGCAATGGCTCTTAGAAACCCACATTCATTATCATTACTTATGGCATTTTTCAGTCACAGTCTCATAAGTTATGGCAGATGACGTGCTCATGTAGGCCTGCACAGGTGTACGTCTAAAGCAAAGTTACAAACCCTGCCCACGTTTATGATCAAGGCAATTCCTGTACATTTGACACAGCTGCTCTGGGCCTACATACAATATGTAGAAAATATCATAAAGAAATAAGCATACCGGTACAAGCAGCTGGCTTTGCTGCACCATCAATCCAATGAGGCTTGAAGCACAAACTTGAACTTGACAACTGTCATCCTGTTCGGCCAGTTAACAACCAAAACAATGAACACAATTTAAACCACAACAACTGCACCTAATTATTAGCTTGGATATTCTTAGTTTGCGTTCCAGTATTTTGTTATCATGTTTATTCAGTTCCAAAATACCCACTGAGTATTATATCAAAACAGTTATGCTATTTATTGGTATACACCTATGTATATCAGTAAATATTACATATTTTAGGTAAATAATGAGCAGAAGAGACTCGAGGAAAGCGGTGAAACATGACTAGTTATAAACACTTCACCAGTTTGTAACTAACATTAAGTGTTATCTACTGAGATTACGTTTCATGTGTGGTGACTGATTTCACGGGCTTCAACAAATATACCAGACGTAAAAACGTGTGCTTGCAGTTATAATTATCCACTAAGGTCACCGCATACACAACAGAGCAAAGAGTAACTTAGCTACCCGACTAGCACTGCATGAATTTTTGTTTGACACATGTTGATGGATCACTCTGAACATTAATAATGCTACCTAGCTACTTTTTGAATTAACTGAAATTAACAGGACCTACGGCAGTTTGTGGCTATGTGCTTGTTTACTTATGTTGTTATATCGTTAGAAATACCATCACAGTGCCAAGCTAACGTCACACAGCTAACCACTGACACCCATATGACAAAGTCCGCTAAGCTGTCATTAGCTAGTTATAGCTAGTGTAGCCAATATCATGCTAGATTAGCTCGCCTGGGACCAGAATAAGCACTGGAGGCCAGCGTGTTGGACTGTTAACATTAGTTATTAGTTAAATTTGCTTCATTCAGAATTGCTTTGCCATCGTTGGCGGTAGCCAAGTTACTTTTAAACTTCAGATGATGGATCAGGTTTTATTTTGGCACTCGTCTGTTTGGACGCTAACGCTATTCCACAGCACAATTTATGTTGCATTAAGCGACTGGCTGTTTTTGGAAATGCGTTTCTGTGTTAAATACCTATCCACTGACCACATGCTGAACTCCATTCCACTTAACACTGGTCCCTCCACGGAAAGGCCTAGTGTGCTAGTGTGTTGATATGAGCTAATGTTAGCTGGCTTGCTAATGTTAACTTAACAGTTAGCTGTCGTTAGAGCCAGCGTATTTCCCAAGCTTGTCAAACTCAAGCTAATGACGTTAGCGTACATGCTAGCATGCTACTTACGTTTTCCTGCTGCTGTGAATGTAGATCCAATCTTGATTATGTCCTGGATTCTGCTTTTGTGTGAAGATATGTCGGTAACCTAGCTATCTACGGAGCTAACGTTAGCTAGCTAGCTATGTTATGTTTCCTTATTTGACAAAAATAATCGAGATTGGCCTCAGAAGAGCGGCGATAATTCCTTTCTCGGTGGTTCCCTGCTTGGACAGCGTTGATTTTTACGCATGTTTGACGCCAGTTCTGTCTCTCACATTAACCGAAGACAATTCCGATCGTTCCTAAACAAATATGGACACTGAGAATTGGTTATATTATACAACACTGACAAATCTAGCACTTTCTTCAATTGAAAGGCCAGCGCTATCCTTCGACTTTGGGTGCTGAACAAGAGGAGGTGTTATTTTTGGCATATGCTCGGTGATTGGTTATAAAGTCAAGGCGAAACGTCAGTTAATTGGCTGATTTTTCTGTCAATTAGCTCTGCCCCTGTCCAAAGCTACATTTCCATTGGTCAATGACTGAAGTTCTGTGACGCAAAGGATCTGTTAAAACACACTCGTAACCTGTTTTGGCGTACGCCGAAGCTGGTCTGGATAGGCGGAGTCAGTCTTGAAATACTAACTTTCAACTTTGCGGCAGGAGGCGATTGACTGCAGACTGGCAGAAAAGACTCTAAATATAAATAAAATGAAAGGTGGTACAGTTCAAATATTTGATTATCCTCATCCTTTATAACTTTGGAAGTTGTCACACATACGGCCGCTAATGTCCCGGAGACAATAACAAGCGCAACCCAGTTCAAGTACAGCTTTGATTGGGCTCTATTGACAGAACAGAAGAATTGTTCCATTTTACTAAAAATCACTTCTGATAATTTAAGAATTAATGCATACTTTTTCAGTTTTGCCCACTCACATTTAGCCTATATTTTGTGTAGACAGGTATATTTTTCAAAATGAAACCAAACATGACGAAAATCTCCTCATAGGGAAAGACATTTAATCAGATAGAAACTGTGTTAAGGATGTGGTGAAACTGAAAGATCATCTCTATACTGTCAAGGCCCCACACAAGCTAATTCTGTCGGCTTATGTGTGATTGATTGACTGTAATGGTTTCAATCAGCCAAACTTGAAACCTTTGTTTATTTCATGAAATAACACCTGTTCCTAAAAATAAGCGTCTCTAAAAATGCACCTTGCTTTCTGGGAGAGGGACCTGAAATGGTCACAGACAAAATCACGTGTTGTCCTCACATGTAGTTCTGACTGTGGCGCGCAAAAATGTCTTCTTTATTGGGTATTTTCACTCCTTATCTGATTCTCAACACACACCTACACCTTGTTTGGAACAAGCTGCTACACTTGACCATTGACCCTGCTTTTATTGTGTGACACATGTTTTTTTCTGCATGCATCAAAGGAAATTACACCGATCGTACCTCTAGGTGAGGAATGTCACAGGGGATGGTGATTATTACTCCCACACTCTTTAATACTAACTCCAATTTCAGGACAGAATCTAGTCAGGTGGTACAGTTAAAGCCAATAGAGGAAGGACGCACTTCAAGCTCAATCCTGCCACACACATCTGCAATAAACACAACCTGACACTGGACCCAAGGCTTGATTACCAACGGGCACAGTGATGAACTTCCCTCAGAGCCACAGAGGTGTCAACAGGTAGTATTTTGTCATAGAAAACTCCACATATAAACAGAGAATGGGAGGATCAGAGGGGTTAATAGGAGGCCAACAGCTTGCTTTTGCCCCTGGGGCCACTGAGCAGGTTAATATATCCCATCTCATTCATAAATGCAATGCACTGGACCCGATACAGCAGACTACCTGCTTTGGAGAGGAAACAGGAAAGAATAAGTTAGCTTTTCATTGAAATGAAAGATGTCAAATTGCAAAATGGGTCAAAGAGCCGCAGCAGGTCTGGTGGTTCCCCACATGACATGATTAGTGCATGTTCTACATGAGCGCCGCCTGGTCTCACAGTGAGAGATATGAGTCTCATTTGTTACAAAAAAAAAAAAGTTTTCCTCATTTTCAAATAATCTAATAGCTGATTTTTTTTTAAAGATGTTTTGGGGGGATGAAATGCAACAAAATTTCCTCAGATGGACTCAAACCGGGGATGCTGCAGTTCACGATCAGAGCAAAAAACCCTCCAAATCACCAGGCAGACCTTTTCTTAGGGCCTCACTCCAACACCAGAATGGACTCAGGAAGTGAAGGAGATGTTTCAGCGACTAGAAAATATTGTTTTTGATGAAAAGTTAAAGGTGCAAGCTTTAAAACCCTATTACATGCAGCGAAGAGAAAACTAACAATACAACAGTTTCTTACAGGAAATAAATTATGTATTCTGAGCACATTTTTATTTTCTCCACAACTGCAAAAAGGAGGTCCAACCGCTCTGCTCACAGCTCTGCCTGGCTGCTTCTCTACGGCAGTGTTGGCCAAGGCTCATGGGTGTTGTAGTATTTTGAGCCATCTGTTAGGCCACACTGCCAGAAAAAACATCATTGCTCAGAAAAAGAGTTGAACTAATCCAAAACTGGCAGTTGTAACATACAGCTATAGGACTGTGACACTACCAGAGAAGCTTGTGTGTTTCCAAGTTGAAAAACATTGAAGGTGTCGTTAAAAATGGTTTCTTTTTAAGCGAACTCAACCCTTTACTCTGTAGTATAAGGGCTTATTTAGAAGATTACACACATGAAAATATAAAGAGGTAGATTTGTGAGAAGCCTGGACCCATTCTTGAACTGCCAGAGGATGAATAAAGACGATGTTTTAGACATTTGAACAAGAAATAAAATGTAGGCTGCAGCGAATAAGACTGGGGTGGGGAGATTAAAGCATAAACATGAGTATAAGTGTGTGTATAAAGATGCTTAGTTAGATAGTGTATCAGTGGATCAGAGTCATGGTGTGTGTGTGTGTGTGTGTGTGTGTGTGTGTGTGTGTGTGTGTGAGGGGAAAGCAGGGCTTATCCGTTGTCATTTTGTGCTTCTCCCTCAGGATTAGACTTGTGTCTTATTAATGAAAAACTCATCAGATATCAGAACAGTTCCCCAAGGAACCAACCGGGGTTATGAGACACAGGTCAGATTAAGACCCTGTGTGTGTGTGTGTGTGTGTGTGTGTGTGTGTGTGAGCATGTTACAGACAGATAGAGAGTGTGAGTGAGCAGAAGAGAGAGAGCAGAGTGGTATTTAATTTTCCAAGATGGGGGATTATCACTGGCAGAATTTGATCATTCTGCTCTGATCAGGATGTTCAATCACAGCTTATCCCAAATATTAAACTCTCTGTCTTTTGTCCCCTTTCCCCTCAATCCCTCACACACACACACACACACACACACACACACACACACACACACACACACACAAACATATCCCACTCCAACTGCCGAGCTTCTCATTGAGCAAAGTGGCCCGCTGAGCCTACTGTCAGGGTGGTGTGTGATTGTTCAGCCACCTGGTCACCTCAGGGGATGGGTGAGGAGGGGGGAGAAGGAGGAGGAGGAGGAGGAGGAGGTGTTTTGGGGTAGGGTGTGAGGGGGTTCTCTGGTGGGGCGATGCCAGGCTTTAGCGTCTTATGGAGGCAGCTAAGGAGAGTAAATTAAAAAACTGTTACATCTAATCCGGAGCACCAAGAACTAAGTGGCAAACACTCCTAAATCTGATCCCTTACATGCATCTGAATGAGCTTAAGCACACACACAAACACACACACAGATGCCAACAACACATGCACAAATTCCCTCAAATGATATGCACGCATGCAACAACATGCATACATGCACACATATTCCCTGCTGCTAAATACTCTGCGATTGTGTCCCGGGCCGGATAGAGAGACAGAGGGAGGGAGGGAGGGAGGAGGGAGTGCGGGGGTGACGGGAGGTACAAGGCCCTGATCTGCACTCTCATTTTCAGCCTGAGGATCTGCACCCGGGACATCTGGGTCACGTCATTACAGCAATCTTCTGCTTGTTCATTCCCAGCTTTAAAGGGCTTAAAGTGACAGACCTGCACACATGCATTCACACAAAGCGCACACACATACAAGGATGCAGACACAGATGCAACATGAGAACAGTGAAATAAATCATGTTTAAAGAAAAAGAATGATTGCTGATGGTCTTCAGTAACAGAGATGTTAAGACACACTGAGCAGGATGCGCATGATGTTTAAAGAGTGAAGTTAAAATGTTCTGAATGGCTGGATTAATGTTATAAAATAGATTTGGGAATAAAAATGTTCAAAGACTGGCTTTGGGTTGAAAGCAAAAAAAGAAAGAAAGAAAGAAAGAAAGAAAGAAAGAAAGAAAGAAAGAAAGAAAGAAAGACAGTCAGAAACATTGAGAGCTACAGAAGTTCTGGCCCTGACTGGTGCAGTTACATCGCCCTCTAGTGGTGAAAAGCTGGTTTCACAACAGCGTCACAGTTTCACCTGTTGACCGGCAGGGGGAGCTGCCTTACATGAGACACCTCTATCTTCATTAAACAGCTTGTATATGACATAAAAGTCTTGCTTTGTTGTGTTTGCTTTCATCGTCTTGAATGAAAAATTCAGAATAATTTGACTGTGCTGTTGTCACAAGTGTTTGATGACGGATTTCAGCTCACATTTTTCTCTTGATCCTTCTGCCAAATTATTCGGCTTTTGACGTGGCAGTTATTGCATTAAATGGAAGTTAGAAGTCTATTCTCTTTCTATTGTGTTAAGCTCTTTTAATTGTCTTATGTCAAGCACTTTGAATTATACAAAAAATGTTTGCCTTATGTTTGGGGAAATTCTGAAGAAACATTTCTGTCAATCTCTTAAAACTCTGTTAAAACAACTCCATGTGTTGTTGGCTTAATGCGTCAATAAATAAATCAAAAAGTAAAGTAAAGACACTAATCCAAAATATTTTTAATGTATGCAATGTAAGAAAAGATGTCCTTTTTCCTGGATATATTTGATGTAAAAGCCTTCTCTTAAATGGACACAACCACGGTTTAATTCAATAATTTTCAGGTTAAAATGACATCCAGATTCTTCGGTCAGTTTAATATCACGAACATCTGTTGACATGAGCTTAGTCACCTGCGTTTATTCCTAGTATGAATTTGTATTTAGAGTTGCACCTGAATATACCACCGCTGTTACGGAGGGGGATTTCTGGGTTACGTCATTACGGCGCCGTACAGGAAGTCCCCCCCTCTTACTCGGGGTTTACCTGCCGTCACCACGTGAGGGTTAGTCTAAAAACTCTGCTCCAGGTGAGGCTCGAACTCACAACCTCGGCATTGCTCTGCTGCATACTGTCATATAAGTACCGCGCGCTAACCGATTGCGCCACTGGAGCTTCGGCGGTGAAGCGGCAGGAAATGAGTTTAAGAAAGAAAAGAAGAAGAAGAAGTGCGCGTGGAGGAAAGACGTCTTCTGTTTTAACTATCTTTTGTTGTGAATCGATGTGGTTAGAAGTAATGCAGGCTGGATGAGAAGCTCCCGGGACGTTGGAGCCCAACCGCTTGACTAGAGCCGATTTACGTGCTGCGTTCAAGACCCTCTCAAAAAGCTCCGACTTCCAACGATTAGTAATTATGACGTGTGTTTTAGCGTTTTCTTGTTCGGGAAACCGAAAATAATTTCCTGTTGACCGTTTAAAGCACTTTAGAAGGAAATTAGTAGTAATTAAACTTAAAGACTTCATGCTGTAGCCTTTTTGCCTCTCGATCCTTGCTTGCGCCAGTAATAAATTGCAAAACACAACACACTGATACATAAATTCATTTATTTTTTTAGATAAACATGTTGGCTTAAATGCTCATTAAGGCATCTCACAAAAAGCAGCTTCCATACTCTGCTAAGGAAACATAAACACACACTGAGTGTTCATAAAATTTGGACTTGTTTGAACATCACTGCGTCATAATTTGAATATATCTGACAACCTGAAGGCAGCAGATTCCTGCAGGTGCAGCTGTGTTCTGGATAAACACAGTACTTGCATTATATGGCCAAAAGTATATGGACACATCTGTGATATGGGCTGTTTTTCACGGTTTGGGTTAGGGAGAGTGAGTGTGCTTTCAGCTTTGTGGCAGCAGATACTGTCCTGTTTCAGCACTGAACCCTTGAGCAAAGAATCAGATCCATAAAGAAATGTTTTTCTGAGTTTCTGAGACCTAAACCCCATCCAACACCATTGGGAGCCTGGCCCAACATCAGCGTCTTACCTCGCTGATGGTGATGTGGCTGAATGGGAGAAAATCCCTGCAGCCAGGTTCCAAAATCTTGTAGATAGCAGCAGTTTATGCGTACACTTTTGGAATGACATGATCAAGAATCACAAATGGGTGCAATGTATAGGTGTCCACATACTTTTGGCCACTACAGTTCGAGTGCAGCCTGAAAGTGCTCCAGTTTTGAGTCACATGTGCATCTGCTGAAATACATACTATAACAAATACATATATGAGAGCGCCATCTGCTGGCTGTTTGCTTACAAAAACACACTATACACAGCATGAAGTTCAACACAGGAAATGTCAGAGTATGCAGTCCAGTGCAAAGGTAAGCTAACGTTTCACTTTGTGGGATACTGGCAGGTTACTGCTAATTATGCATGATTAGCAAAAGTTTTGTTAACATTCAGTTAGCATAATATTAGCTTGTCCTATATATCTCGCTGGCCCTGTTGAGAACTTCTCTTTATTTGGACATTTGTCTTTTGTCTGTGCTTTCTTTGTCCATTCTGATGATGAATGACTGACAGGCGCCAAATGAGTGGTGACAATGACAGATAACGACAGCTCAGCAGTGCAGCCCAACAATGCCGTTCCCATTTCCTCCATATGACATTTTATGAGACACTACTCTCTCTGTTAACCTACGACTGAACAAATTATAAAAATGATTTAAAAATTCAAGTTTTGTGGCATGTTGATGTTGCAACCACATTTTAGCTGGTTGAAACGAGGTTCAGACCAAATTTCGCTCAGCTTTCAACTAAAAATAAACGTTGAAATCCAGGATGGTGCCTTCACGCTCTGCCTGCTCCTGATGCTCAGCCTCAGTGGGAACCACCGTATAGAAAATATGGTGGTTACAAAAACGCCAAGCAGTTGCAGCGGTTGGCTGTACAGCTGTGATGAGAGGGTAAGTGGGGAAACAAAAACCCTTTCTGAACATAATAGGCCATGAGTCAACACACATGCACACACACACATATAAACACACACAGTGAAGAACCTTGAGGCGGGCTGTAAGCTTCCAAGAACATGATTTATGTTCTGAGAGCTCTCCTCGTTCCTCATCACTGTGTCAAATTGCCATATTTTCTGAGGGTTTTTTACAACATCCGCGCTCAGGCCACAGTGTGTATCATCTATTACACTCCCCCTCAAGAGCAACACAAAGAGAGACAGAGAGACAGAGTAGGTGGCTGGGAGACAAGGCAGGCTCTCATAATACAACACCACCAAATGACTCACGGAGAGCGGACACAATAATCCAGCATTGTGTTGTTGTTGTTGTTGTTTTTCTTTTTATTATTATTATTCTCAGCATATTCATAATTCAACACATGACATACAGGAAACACTAACATAAACATTCTTAATGAAAGAGAAGAAATCATGTGACCCAATCGGCCAGCGGAGGCTCTCACCTCAAAGACATGCGGCGGCGATGCCAGTTTTTTTAAAACTCATAATCAAACACACCTGAAAGCTGGATGGGTTTCACCTGGCAACCTTCTGAGGCAACGCCCCCTGGCAACTTTGTCACACAGCGGGGAGAGAAGAGGAGAGAGAGGTCTGGAAATGGGGGAAACTTGACCGTTTGGGTTTAAAGATTGAATGCAATGAAACAAAATATATATCAGCAAACAGCTGCCGGCAAAGTTGCTCATCTTTTTGCCTCAAAACGTTGCAGGTACGTCCCAGCCTTGAGGAAAATATGACAGATTCATGCCCTTTTCTGCTGCAAAGGAAGTGCTTTAGTACCCATGTTAGGGCTAGGTAGGTACAGTCGGCCATAGAAATAGGATGAGTAGATTTACAGTGCTGTAATGAGATATACAACATATTATACACTGGTTCATGAGGGAGGCGAATGCTGTCTGATGCAGGCTGGCTCTTTGTTTCTTTGCCTTGTTACACTTTCCTGCAGATTTGTCATGAATAACTGACAGCTTTTTGGATAGAGTTATAGATGGTGTGTGTAGTAATGCCTCCTGGTTATCATTCTTCAACACCGGCTCCAGCTTATTGATTTAAACTTCAAGAAGAGCGTGAGAAACTGCAGGTAGAACACACTTTAAAGCGGCCGTTTCTTTAAAAAC
>JBBMOE010000014.1:534313-697149 GCA_037975065.1 Chaetodon trifasciatus
CCCCCCTTCCCATCCAACCCCATGCCCCCACCCGAGCCCCTTCCCAAAATAACTTTATACTAAAACTTCACAACAATTCACCATCAACACAAAGGTCACACAAAGTTCCGTCGTTATGTCCATCCATAAAAACCAAGAACAGCACACGTCAACGTCCCCTCGTTCCCTCACATGTTGTTGCCGTGATCTCTCACACACACACACACACACACACACATACACACTCCCTGCCACACTTACATCCACCCAAACACAGTATGTACACATACAAACACATTCCCAGGGGATTAAAGACAGGCAGCACTCGCAGTCAGGTCAGGTGTATGTTTCTATTGCATCACATCCTTCTGTTGTCAGTTTGCTTGTTGCCAAGGATTATAACTGTATTTTCAGGACTAAAAGCAAAGGAGGGTTCGAGGACTTCATGAGAGAACGGGAGGTGAGAAATTGTTAGTGTATATGAAGGAGGGGTGTGGAGGTCCGAGGGTCCAATCAGTCGTGGATGACGATGGGGCCTCGCATCCTCAGGCTGGGGTGAGGGTGCGGAGGGGCGAGGACGAGCCCCTGCGGCGGGCCCTGGGAGACCCTGCGCAGGGTGATCTGCTCGCAGGGCTGCCGGCAAGCGTGCCTCAGCTGGGAGCGGGACAGCAGCCGTCTGGCCCTCCTGCAGGGGTGGAGATAAGACAGGACATAAGTGCAGAAGAAGATACACTGGTGCAAAGATAATATCAGTAAAAACTCTTGACCTTGGAAGCAGTAGTTAGTACTAATGACAGTCAAGTAGTAGACAAAGTGATCTCACCAGTTTGCCCAATTACCATTTCCAAGGTCGAGGATGAACTTTTAAACCAGCATGGATTAAAAGTATTAGCATTCCTTTGGAGGCATGTTTGCAGCCACCAATATGCACACTCTTTTAGCTCTGTTTTGGTCTCCACCAACTCTTGCTTAACACTCTCCTAGGTCCACTAGCTAGTTGCTAACTTTGTCTATCGGCTATTTGGTGCTGAGCAGGTGGTGCACAGTGGGTTTATTGGAAAAAAACAGCTGCCTGGTATGTCTGTAAACAAGGCTGATGAAGACTTGAGACATGTAAATATGTAAAGTTTGCGAGCTGAACAGGTGACCACATCACACAAAGTAATTTGGTCTTTGGTTAATGTAAAAATGGACGTTTTTGCTCTCCAGTTTTTGTACAGAGTCTATACAATTTGTTAATTAGTGAGCTTTAGAGGTGCCGGGAGCAGGTTGTGTTACCTTTCGGCAGAGCCAGGCTAGCTGTTTCCCCCTGTTTCCAGTCTTTGTGCTAAGCTAGGTTAGCTGGCAGTAGCTTCACAGTGAGCAAACAGACATAAGAGTGGTATAAATGTTCTAACTTTCAGCAGTGAAGGAAATAATATATTTCCAAAGGTGGATTTTAACTACTTGTCTGTGATTTGGGAAATCCAGGCTTTAAAATTTGATTGCTTAATTTTTCATGTACTTTATTTAACCGTTATTTTATCTTTTTTACGAGTCACACAAGAGAAGTTTGACAGTTTCACTGTAAAAAGGGTGTTTGGGCTGTTGTGAAACAACAATTTGATGAGCTTATTTGTCATGTATACCCTTAGTTTACCTGTAGTTTAACAATGATACATGCTTCAGCAGCAATAACAGACACGTTCAAGACATAAGATGAAGAAACTAATAATGCGAGGCAAGCAGAAAAGTTCAGTTTCAGAGTGCAAAATTCATCGAGCAAGAGGAATAGAGTTACTTATGTCTGCCGTGAGGTAAGAGAGGGGTATCTGCAGGATCATAAAGGAGATGTGCTAATTGGCAGACTGCAGTGGGCTTTGTGCTGGGACAGGAAGTGTCTTTTAACAGCCCACAGTGACCAAAAGCACTAAAGCCACGACCATGGTGGACACGGCACTAATGGAATTCATTCAGAGACAAAGGCGAGATGCATAACCACAACGTCTGGGTGATTGCTCAAGGTTTCCTTTAGGCCGTCAAGACAAACTCTCTGAAATTTAATGCACAGCAAAGCCCTCCTGACATGCTCTCATTCTCTCAGCGGCACAGAGGATGTTTGTCTTGTATTGTGAATCGGAAAACCCATCCGTTCCCTGCAGATCCCCGCTGTTGATAAGATGAGTGATAGAGCACTCATGATGATTGTGTGCATAATGTGTCCGCGGATCCAAGCACCGTAAATACGTCTGCAAGTGCATGCACCAGTCGAGCATCTACACATCCTTCAAGTACAACAAGCCTTGAGATTGCTTGTTACACAGCATGAGACACGTATTATTGCTCAGAGAGAGGCGAACAGAACAGACTCAGCTCTGGTGGCACATTATCTAAAGCTCTGCTGTTTGTCTGTTCAGCTGGTCATCAGGAGGAGGCGAGCAAACATTTAAACCTCGCTCAAACAAACCAACCTGTCTCATTTACATTTCGCTTTCAATTTCACTCTGTTTCATAAGATTTCCCACCTCTGATTCTCTGTCCTGTTGTTTATCTGTCAAAATCCAACTTTACTTCAGTAAAAGCACCAATACTCCTTTATAAAAATACTTCATTACAAATAAACAGCCTGCATACAAAATCCTACCTCACTAAAAGTATTATCAGCAAAATGTACTGTAAGTATCAAAAGTACCAGTCCTGCAGAAAAATGTCTGCTGTGACTGATATATTACTATAGATGACTACTACTGTACTTTATTTCAGTGCCTACAACATAAATCTGAGAGGTTTTATTTTCATCCTTTTTCTATCTGATTTTTACTATTTTATTCTCCGTCTTACTTTGCATGAATTTTTTATCCTTGTTTTATATGTTTTTCTGTCTTTTTTATGTGAAGCACTCACTTGGCGCCCAAAACTTTGGTTCAGACTGAAATATTGCAAAAACTGCTGAAGGATAGCCTTGAGATTTTCTCCAAATATTCATGTCTTCCCCCAGATGAATCCTTACGACTTTGCCTCTTGTGTCAGCAGCAGGTCAGAGTTGTCTGATAACCTTCAATCCTCTGACTTTGCCACCATGAGTTTCACATTCGCGGTTAATTCTTACATGGATAGCCATGAAATGTTCTACAAACAGTCAAAATCTAATGCATTGACAGGCGCAACATATTGCGGAGACATTCATGGTCCACAGAGGATGAATCCTAATAACTTCTCATCTGCTGAGTCAGCTGACATTTCTGGTTCAGGGTGAAAGGTCTCGACAGGTATTTGATGGACTGCTATAAAATTACACACAGATTCATTTTCCTCCACAGGATTATGGCAGCATCATGATAATTTGTTGACTTTTCATCAGCTTCATCATCAGGTTAATGACACTCTGTAATGCCCTGCGTAACCTACGCTGAGCAAAGCGTTAATCTGCCTCTATTTGTCTCTCTTGCCTCCTCGAATAAGTGGGAGTGATCTCTCAATCCTTTGCTCTGCTCTGTGGCGCACTGCGTTCTTCATCACACTGAGAGAGAGAAAGAGTGGGATAAAGAGACGGAGAAGGGGAAAAAATGAAACTTCCGATCATTTCTCATTAGCAGCAGCCTTTCAGAGCAGATCTTTTATTCAGGAAAGTCTCTACAAGGAGAGCCAGTGGGAGTATAATCTAACAAAGGGTACAGTATTCAGAACCATGCCGTCTCTGTCAAACACAAACACACAGCCATCATGATCCCGGTGCTAAGTGAGTGATCCATACGAGTGCATCCATGGTTAATGTGGTAATGATATTTCCACTCAAGCCCCAGCGGTGCCTGGCTCCTCGCTGGTCCATCTGCACCAGTTAGCTGCTCTAATTTTAGCCCTGACGGTCGGAGGGCGGCTGTGAGGGCTGGGTGCCATGGCTCATTTAGACACAGGCTTAATGGAAGAACATCTTTCTCTCTCACATACGGACAGGCAAACATTGACTCATTATGTGCATATGAGTGTGTGAGAGAGTGTGAGTGTGTGTATGTGTGAGAAAAATAGAAAGAAACTGATTTTTTAGGTGCAAAACATAAATGAATGTTTATTCAACAGTTCATTCAAAGTGACACGGAACATGAAATCTGCAGTTTGGGGTTATTGAGACATTTAGATCAGTATTTTTTAAATATGATACCTGGACTGTGGTCTCAGGCAAGCTATTTGTTTACAAGGCAGAAAAAAAATCCATATCAGCCCCTATCAGTCAGTGGGAAGCAGAGCAGTGGAGGATGCTGAGGCATCACATTTTGTGAAGAGCTGTTTGTGGAGGAGCTCATCAGTTTTATTTCAGCATCAACTGAATGCATCATCAAGTGGTACATTTCTGCCCACAATTTGATTCAGTTTAAGTCTTGGAAAGAACTTAATATCTCTGCAAATGGCACATTTAACAAGACTAAGAGCCTAAAGCTGTGCTGGCAGCTGTCAGAGCATACTTGGGCTAAATGCTAGCATACTCACAATGCTAACATGTTGATGTGAAGTAGGTATATTGTTTATAATGTTCATTCTATTATTTTTTTTATTTAGCGTGTTAGCTAACATTTGCTAATTATCACTAAACAGGAAGTACACCTGAGACCAGTGGGAAAGATATTAGTTTTGTGAGTTGTTCGTCAAAATGCTAATAGATTTTATGGCAATCCGCCCAAAAGTTGATGAGACACGCTGCAGAAAGTAAAATCTAAGATGAAACATCTTTAATCAAAGTAACACATGGTTGTTATTTGTCTGACCAGATACACCCTCGTATCAGGATGTTTTAACGTCTGAACATTTCACTTGTTTCAAGCTTTTTTGTCCTTCATTGTCTTAATCAGATATTTCAAGATCTCACTGGGATTTTATAACTGGTCACTGGTTACTTTGTCAAAGTCCACACAAATATACTTGTTTAGTGTCTGGCTGAACTGCTTTTAAGATAACTGTGTGAGGACAGATAATCTTGATCTATCATTAGGCCCTGCAGAGAGTTTCAAGCTGTGCTGTCATGAATCCACTCCAGCGACACCCTTCTCTAATAACCGATCTAACATACCTTTAAGCTGCCTCTAAATCCTACATTCACCCAAGCAAAGAGCAGACTGCCGCCTTCACCAGACCCTTACACTGTGTCTGCTTTGGCTCAACTAGAATGGCCCAACTGGTGCTTTTTTTTTGCTGTATTAGTGTTGAAAGCAGACACATTTTACACGCAAGCTTCCCAGGCTGCTTCTCTGCTTCAGCTCAGTGGCTCGGTGTGAATTTAGCCGCATATGTATTGTGTTGTACCTCTTTTTGTGTGTGTGTGTGTGTGTTTGTGTGTGCGTGCGTGCGCACCACACAGCTGTCTGAGGTCACCACAGGACAAAAATAAACTGAAATGTCTTTTTCTGTCTCAGCTCAACTCTTATCTGCTGTCGCTGCTCGTTTCACGGCACCACTTGCTTTCCCTTCACATACACGCACACGTGAGGTTTTCACCACTTCTGGGGACGTTACATTGACTTGCATTCATTTCAACCCATACTTGCCAAACTCTAACCTTAACCTTAGCCTTAACCTAATCCTAACTTTAACCCTAACTCTTTACTTTAAGATTTAATGATTTACATTATGGGGATTTGCATTTTGTCCCCATAAGGAAAGCAAGTCCCTGCGATGCGACTCTGAAAACAGACTCCTCAATGTGAGTAATACAGGTATATATACACACGCACACACACACATACACACTTCTGGGGACATTATATTGACTTACCCTAACAGTAACCCAAGTTTTCACCCTAATATTTAATGATTTATGTTACGGGGTCTTGCATTTTGTCCCCACAAAGTAATACACATCCACACACACAGTCAGCCAATCGGAGGTCAGAAAAGGGTCACCTTTGCTTACCTGGTCTCCCGGGTCACGAGGAAGAAGCTGTCATCAGGGGCATCAATCCAGTTGGGGCGTCTCTTGCGGATCATCACTCCTCCACGGGTGTTTCCGCTGCTGCTGTTGCGGCCGTTGTGCTGCAGAAAGACAATTAGATATCATTTTATTACAATAAGCAGTGATGCAGTTGTACAGGATTTGTTAAAAAAAGGAGAAATTAATGTAAGTCACCTACCAGGAGGGGTCCACCTGTTATACCTGGGTTCTCTGCAAAAACAGGAGAAGATGCAAAATGTACATGAGGGTATCTGTCACCTGTGATTAGTATTGATTAGTTTGACTTTTCCTAGTTACAAGTGGTGCAAGAAATGACTGTGTTTCAATGTCAGTAAAAATAGTGAAGTTACCAATAAAAAACAAAGTGTCAGACTGAAGTTGAATCATCCAAATTATCCAAATGACCCCCATCTGCTGATTCGTTTTCATTAGAATTAGTTGTCATTCTCTCCAACGAGCTAGTTTAGATAAGAAATGGCAGAAAAGGTTATCACTCCGGGTGTATTTCCACTAATTTGATTGTATCAAGCAAAAGGATGACAAGTACAATATCAACACTGTTTGGTCCCCAAGGTTCATTCACATCAGAAGTAACTTATTTAAAAGCAAGATGGGATGCATTTTCCAATTTTTTCGGGGGTGCGGGGGTTGAACAGATGTAATACAGGTGATGACTTTCTGCTTCTAGCCATGGTTAAGTAACAAAACAAGTCTTAATAAGCTTTATGGAATTAGTCGAGCTGTTTTTGAAACAAATGTGTGTCTGTGTGTGTACCTGAACGTCTGTCTGGCTCAGCCCTGCTGTGGTGATGGTAGCTGCGTTTTCCCAGCATGCCGTGGGGGCCGTGTGGGAGAGAGGAGAGGAGGCGCCGCGGGGGAGGCGTCTGCAGGCCCGGGGTGCGGTGGGAGCGAGGGGCGTGGGCTGCCGGACGGGACTCTGGAAGAGACACCACACTGGAGCTGCATCAACTGGCTCCTATCGACCATATGAACCATCTCTACTCATCCTCCTTTGATTTGATGCTGTTATTCGGTACAATGGAGCAACATGAGTTTGATTAAGGTCACATTTAACAGCTTATTACGTGTTGATTTACCTAGAAACTGCAGAACACTGGTCAGAGTGCTCCTTTGGATGGCTCTGGTTTTGGGGAGGCGAGTTCCCTGCCCTTCGGACACCCTTAACATGTCTAAATCAAACACACACACACAGACATTTTACAATCCAGCGCAGTATCTCTCAGACTGCATGATCTCCCCCTGTCTGCTGAAACACTGACCAGGAATACTAAATACTGCTTAACATTTCTGCTGAATCATGCAAGTTAAAAAACAAGTCAGCATGTTGTGTATAAAATCAGTCCTGTTGGTGAAAGATAGCCTGATTATGACTGGAACAAGGACGTCTTGTGTCGATGAAAACCCACTTCCATGTTTAAAAATGAATGTAAATCCTCAGCACAGGATGCAGGAGTCAATGCAAGTGAGCTCTGAGGTGTTAATGCGGTGACTTACTTTGAGGGATGGCATGTCCACTAAAGAACAACCTCTTCCAACGTGCACATACAGAGATGTAAGTACATGCTTACATGCACACACAAACAAAGGTAACACTGTAAGCACACATACATTGATATATGAAGGTATTATGACAGCAGGCACTGAAGGTTGAGTCCATGCTGGGGGGGAGGGTTGGGGTAGGGTGGGGGGGGGGCGTGCCTTTATGGTTCCTCTCAGTGTGGTGGAGTTGATGGACAGATAACACGGGACACATGAAGCACAAGGACTCGGAAGAGATGCTTTCAGGTGTGACTTTATTTGAGGTCTACTCTCACACTCACACAGTGATGAAAGAAAAGAGCAAAAAAGAGGTAGAAGATGAGAATATTGCAACAGCTGTTAGAAAATGAAGGACGAGGAGGCAAAGTGGAGGGGAGAAATGGCTCTGAATGGCAAATCCTGTCCACAGGATTTATAAGAGGCAACATGATGGATTCATATGAATATTGCATGATCTGAACACAGGAGGGGGACCATCCAAGAGGACATGGTCCACCTGATGACTCCTTATGGGAAAGCCTGATCTACAGTGGGAGATGCAGCCAGCAGCAAAGAAGTCAAGAGCAGCTAGTTATGCTTTGTACCAGACAAACAAGGTCCTTACTTCAGCTTCAGCCTCCCTTCTTTCAAGTTTCATCAGTCCAAATCACTCTAAAGCTCATTAGCAACCAAAACACAATTCATTTTGTCTAATACACTCACAGAAACACACATGATTAACAGCATGAAAGTGCGCGCGCAAAAAAGGAACAAAAAATGTGGAAAAATGTGATGGCAAGCACACTGAAGGTGAGGTTCAGTGTTTACAACAAACATCTATGGCGTGACAGCACGGGGGGGGGCACGCCTGTGCCGAGGGGGGGGGGCGCTGTGCAAAATAGAGCTTCTCTTAGTAAAATACATTTTCTCTACATCTAACTTCAGCAAATATACGGCTCAGACTAGAATATGAGTTCTACCGGATCCTTTTACAGACTACTTGTTAATGACAGGAGCAGAATCAGTCATGTGAGTGTGTGTGTGTGTGTGTGTGTAAAGCCCTGTTTAACCAATAAATCTTTGTAATTTCAACAAGTTCACAGAGTCTACCAACCATAACAGATAACAGAATAAAAACAAAAAAAACAAAAAACACGAATGAAAAGATGATCAAAACTCATAGTTATGAGGACAGGCAGTCTTTATTGGAAACAGGGGGTGGGAGAATACAAAAACCAAAATAATAATAACAATAATAATAAAAACAGAAAGAGAGACAGACGCGGGGCAGAGATGGGGGCTGATGGTGGGGCAGTCAGGGTGAGGAAGGGTGGTGGGTGAGTGTGTGTGTGTGTGTCTGTGTGTGTCTGCGTTGTGTTTTCTCTGCAGGTGTGTGTGTCCATGTGGCAGAAGTTAGGAGGAATTGAAAGAGCTCTTACACTCTGCCTTTATGGCCCCACAGTTAATGGGGACAAAGGGCCGGCGCGCAGCGCGGCGCAGCCTGATGATGTCACGGCACATGTGCCGGGCCAGCTTGGTGAGGCGGGTGGCCTGCAGCAGGAAAGCCTGCTTGGTCTTCATGGAGGACTTGGGGCTGCCGCTGTTTCGCATCGGCACCATGTGGTTGGCCTGGCGAGGGCCGTGACTCCGTGAGCGAGGCTCCTGGGAACGAAGGAGGACAGAGGACGAGCCAGTGAGTACGGCCGCATCGATGACAGCAACATATTTCTTAACATCAGAGACACAATCGGACAACAGCACACCATTATCTGCCAGCGCTGGAGCAGTTTTGGTTATTTTGTCTGACAGATTTCTTCATTTGAGGTTTTGTCTACGCTGCTCTCAATGGTTTTAAGTGGGCGGGCCTCAGCTATAAAAAGGTGACATCATGCACTTCCGTGTACCAATCAGCATTTAACGACATCTGAATCACAAACGTAATGACAGTGCATGAGGCTGTTTGTTTGCGCTGCCACAAACTACACCCACACAGTCCTGATGAGGCAGATTAGCTAAGTAATAAATAACACCAAAGGATGTTTTTGCTTCATTTTTAACTTGGATTGTTTTTTCAAAGTTTTCAGGAGCTTAAAAAACTGATATTTGCCACACATCTCGCTCCACTTTCAGGCTGTTGTTGTATTTTAACGTGAAAGCACGCCAACGTCACTGGAATGCTAAAAAACAGGTTGGTTGTGGTGTTGTTGAACTTTATCAATAACTACTTTGTCCACCATTTTTATGACAACGGGGGCGACTAAAGCCTCCAAATTTTCAATTGAAGTTTCAATTAAATGATTGTAGCCTTCACTGAGGATGGATATATTGCAGGGCTGTTGTGCAGTGGAGCAGAAATTGAGGACAAAAGACCTTTTTTCATGGCAGGAAAAGCAAAGGTGTAGTTATTAACTTTACAAATGGCTGCGGTTTTAGATTTAGGTCAGCCAGTTCCAGCGCTCCGGTGCTGTGCACGCGGGCTGGCTGGCTCACACTTAACTGGGATACTTCAATTAAACAGAACCATCATTTAAATTATTAATTACGGCTTCTTCTGCTGCAATAATATCAAAATCTCATCGTGCGACAGGCTTATTTAGCACAGAAACAGGGTAGAAAAGGGTGAACTACAATGTGGCAGCTGTGTGGCCTTTTAATGCCACTTACAATGAAATACAGGGTAAACTTTGCATCCCACTGCCAGCTGCATACAGACAAACAAAGTCTCTTAACTGGTCATTTTTCCCCACAAACGAATCCAAGCGTGTGAATCTATTAGCAGCTAATATGCGAGATACAATATGAGATGTTTTGAGCTCACTGAATAATTGATGCTGATGGCTCTGGTCTGCAGAGCTGCAGCTGTGTGGATCAATGCGCTTAGAAATTTATTTTTCTGTAATCCTTCTGGACCATGAGGTCAGGCGACTTTAAGCGTAACTGTTTTACTCGTGTGCCTTCTGACTGAGCTTACGTTGCTTGCTGGACTGGGGGAGGTCCTCTCCTCTGGGCCCTCCGCTCTGCTTGGCATCTTCAGGCCTCCGTACTTCTTCCAGTACATCCAGCAGGAGACGCACAGGCGGCACTGCATGTTTGGAGGCCCCCATGAGTACCACTGGGCCGACTGCATGGCTGTTAATGTACGAAACGCATTAATGACGGTTAGAAGCATGGCTGGGGGAAACTGGTCCAAAGACACTTAGCATATTGACCTCTTTTCCAACGTCTCTGGTCTCCTCCTCAATGATTTAATCAACGTCCATAACATCAGACCGAGTCTCACTGCATGTCTGTTTAAACGACTGCAGAAACTCTCTCTGCACAATTGTATTTGTGGGCAGGATAATAGAAAACATGAACATGGAGCAGGTTTAGATATAGTGCCAAATACTTCCGTGACTCGCTGTCATACACTCTGACAAATTTTGCTCCACTCACAGATTTAACAGGTGCAGTTCAGTTTCTACTAATACAAACACTTCCTGCCACTGCTTCATAATAAAAGCTTTCTGCAGGTCACCAATATTAGGCTTTTATTCTTTGCTGGAAACTTCTTAAATGTGAGAATTTGCACTTTTGTCTGTGTTATATTATTGTAAATGACATATTTTGGGGTTTGGGACAAAGCAAGCAATGTGAAGACATCAACTTATGAAAGTGTGATGGCCATTTTCACATCATAACTTGTAGCCTGTTAGCCTTCATAGCAATCAGCTTCAAACTTTTCTTTAAGAAACCAGAGGAGATATTGATCACTGGATTAGTAAATAAGCAAAGCGAACGCAACGCAAACTCACTATAGCAGCTCTCGCAGGCTCTGCCCCCGCCTGCTGCGTGGTAGGCGCCTGGGCCCGCTCCATTCACGGTCGCCATCTTGCCATTGGTCATTGAGATCTGGTTGGGGTTGGGTTTGTTACTGTCGGAGAGATGAGAAGAAGAGGTTTAACTTCTGAGAGAGATTTAAGAGCGACTGCAGCTGCCTTGTGCAACGCTTTCAATCAAAACACATCAATTATGCATAAAACAACGATCATCTTGCAGCCACAGGTGCAGTAATGGGAGGACTTACTATGTGGGGATATAAACCTGCTTCAGTTTGCTCTCTGCCTCTGCTGCCTTCAGTCGCTTCTGCTCAGAGAGAAACAAAATGGATTGATTCATTAATAACAAAAGACAGCAACGGTCGTCTTCCATAAAAATCCTCTGAGACAGTTTGACACCTTTCAGAATTAACTCTGATAGGCAGCCTGGAAATAGGACGGCAGGATTGCAACGACGATCACTGAACGTGTCAGTGCGTTTCAGATGCGGTGTTTTCCATCTTTACACCTTCCACTCGTCGCCTATACAGCTGAAAAGCCCTTCGCCGTGAAAGGGATCGACGTTTATGTTGCTCTGTGTATTTGGCTGATTCTCTTCTCTACAAGCTTTGTGCATTTCACAACTTTTAAAGCTTTTCCCGTATCCTAAAATCACTTCACTTCAGTGAACTGTCTCCTCCGCCTATTTTACAAAGCATGAGTGTCTCCGTCCTGGCGAGTCCTGCTGGATAACGTCTTCTCCGGCTCTGCAGGGACGGAGCCTTCTGAACCCCGACCATGTCGAATGACACACTTTTAACAGAGAAGCTGCATTACAAACAGGGGTGTGCCTGGAATTTCAGAAATGAGGACATTTCACAGGCAGCGAAGTTCTAATGGAACCTGTGGTTGAGCGGCATTGTGGGAATTGTAGGATCCAAACTTTTTTAAAGTCTGAATCATATTAGAGACTAAAACTCCAGATTTCTCAAGAGCCCTCAAACTTTATGGAAGTGCAATACTAAATCACTGGAGTACCCATCTGCAATGCAGCAGGTCATAAATGTACTCCAAAGTACGGAGAACAGGACTACAGAAATATGTAACTTACACGCAGACCTAAAGGCAGGACAAAAATATTACGAGCGAATCCAAAACAGATGCGTAAAAGTAAATGATAACACAATCCAATCATTTACAAATGAACATCCTTCATCCAATCATGTGTTCACAAAGAGGTGAACCTCTCTCTATCCTCGCTTGTGGACGCCTGAGCCTCTCCAGGACGCCCCTTTCATACCCAACCATGACGCTATCACCTGTTACCAATGAACCTGTTTACCTGTGGAATGATCCAAACAGGTGTTTTTGGAGCATTCCACATCTTTCTCAGTCTTTAGTTGCTCCTGTCCCAACTTGTTTGAAACACGCTGCTGCATCAAATTCAGAATAAGGCGATATTTACAAAAATCCATGATGCTGATGAGGTAAAAGATGGATATTACAAACTCAGAAACCTGGAGTTTTTGTTTTGTTTCTTCTTCTATGAGCTCTATGAAACGCTGAATATGAAAAACTTTGTTTACAAAAAAACTTTCAGCCCGTTCCAGCACGAATGCAGAAATCACTGAAAAACACACATCTGTCTTGTTTTGAAAACAGTGAATTCGTCTCACCTGTTGCACATATCTGTCTGTGGTCTTCCACATGTAGTAGTACTCTATGATACTAGTCAGAGACTTCCATGGCAGCTTCATAAGAGGAAAGAATGAAGAAGTGTGGAGAGAAGGGGAGAGAGAGACACACAGAGCAAATTAATGATATTAATATCTCATGTTCTTGCCATCTGGGTGCGAAAGCCGTCATGCATATTCATGAGCGAGAGGCATCGTGACCAAAGAAGCTGAAAGCTACCGGCTTTGGTCCCAGACGAAAACACACACTCTCAGACACACACAGTGATTCACACATTTAATAAGTATTCATGAGCACCTGGTGCCACTGCATACACCCATGTCCTGCCTTTATTGTACAGGAGAGGCAGATGAGACGGTGGGAACGAAAGTTCAACAGAATCAAAAAGTCACTCCCTGCCGGCTTGAAAGACAGCTGTTAAAATTGGTAATTCTGTCCTTCGCAGGACAGTGTGTGTGGTCATTTTGAATCCATGCAGAGGACAAAGGATTCCCAAGTTTTCACTGGGGAGGAGGAAGCATCAAAACATCTATAGAAACTTCTCAAATGATGGCTGCAGCATAATCCGACTTCTCCACCATCACATCAGTATGCTAAACAACTTTCCACAAAAAGCCACATTTTCCACCAAAATACTGCTCCACACACAAGCAGAGCTGGTTTTACGCTGACATACACGAACAGACAGACAGCTGGGACGTGAATTATGCCGGAGGAGTGACCTGAGAACATTTTAATAACATTATTCCCCAACATGAAGCATATTTTAACATATGAATTCAACCTGAACACAGCTGCAGTTCTCCATTAAAGGCGAGTCATCCTGGAACTGAGTGACTGTGGATGTTCTCCTCGCGGTTTGCTAGCTGGTCATTTTGCATTATTGTTTTGTTTGTGAGCGCACGACAAAGGGAAGTGGAGGGGGAGACGGGGGGGGGGGGGGGACGAGGGCTAACGTCGTGTAATTACAGGAAGGCGATCAGCGGTCGTTCTCCAGAATGAATCACTCCACCTTTAAGCGTGAAACAACCAACTCAGATGTTGAATTCCTCAACTGAGAACAAACCGAAAGGCAGCATGTTTTTCATGTTCATCTTATTTCATCTCCTCATGAGGATAAACAAACCTCATTATTCTGACAGGAAGTTCAGGAAAAGAGATGAGCCACATTCAGGGCTGACTGAGAATCACGGCTGACAACAATGAAAAATACAACAATAAAACACACCTGAACTTAAAATGACTACATCAAACAAAACTGTATCCAGCATCATGTTTATTCAAAGCCACCTAAGGCAGCGCGCTGCTGCAGACGACATCCCACTAATCCTGACTGACACGACACCGCACGAGCGCGAGAGCAGTTATAAACACACGCTTACAAAGTCTTGTCGGATGTCGTTGAAGTCTTTGCCGTATTTCTCTAGAGCCTCTTCGAACATGGCGGCTTCCGAAGCGCTCCACTCCTCCATCTCATCCCTGCAGAGCACCGGGCCGCCCGCTGGGACCAGTACGCTCAGCGCGCTGGACAGGTCGTAGTTGTGACGATGAAGCGTGTCCATCGCATGGAACTGCACGGAACGGACACACAGAGGGCGTTAAAGTTAGGGCTGTACGAAATGTCTTGAAATATCGGGAATATACAACAGAAAAGCATGCAGGCAGCATAAAATAATGAAATAATAATCACGCCTTTAGGCTTACTACCGCCCTGTTAATACAGGTGCGTGTCTCCCTTTGTGTGCGACCAATGTGGACTGAAGCAGAATACTTTGTTAGATTAAAAGCATGATGGGAATTTTGGAAACATTTTCAATAACTTTAACTTTTGTACATTATCACGCTCCAGACTTATTGGAAATTGGATCACACGAGCTGAAAACAATCGTACGCAGCCACCACTGCAATCTAATTTCACAAATATTATGATACTACTAATATTAGTGCAGCTTAATCTTTATCTGCAACTGTGCAGAAAGACTGGGTTTAAAGAAAATAAACAGACACAGGAGGGAAAGAAAGAAGCTGTGCGCCATCTGAGCTTTGATGTAGAATTCGAACGTCAGTGTTATAATCATTGAAGTCACGATCAGGTGCTGCAGGGTGAGTGTGTGCTCAGCTCACCAGTGTGATATCTCGAGAGGCTGCAGCTGCGCTCATGTGTAAGCTCGGCTGTCTGACTGAACTGCTGCAGTCCAACGCTCGAGCAAAGGTCCCAACCGCCCTGAGAAAACACACACAATGTAAACAACAGCACAGAAAATATATACCCGAAAACACAGTAAGATTTATGTGTCACTTCATTGCAGCATAATTATCCATCTGAAAGTCGGGCTCGTTGTTTTTTTGCTAATTGGTTTTTACAGAAAAACAACACACACACACACACACACACACACACAACAAACGTCCAGTAACAGAGTGTAAATGGCGCCAACGAGCCAATTATGAATCAAACACAATAATTACTCATTTTGAAATATTTGATTTAAACACAAATCTTTCCATTATTAATCTTTAATGCAGTTTCTCATCCATTTTTTATAGGAAAATAAACTCTGATAAACTCATAAATTTACAAACATGAAAACAACAGGCTCTACTTTGGAGCCCAAACAACAACAATGTGCATTTAGTGCTTTTGGAGTCATATTTCTGTTATCGCACACAAACAGTGTGTCACAGAAGTGAAGGTTTTAACCCTTAAAGCAAACTGTTCAATTAGTTAATTATTAGTTTGAGCAATTGCAGAGAAAATAATTAATTAATAAGTACCTTATAAAGGCTAAGAAAGAGCTAACATGCTGCTAAGAAGCAACCAGTTAATGGTGAATATATGCACATTAATATAAAGACCATATATGTGGTCGGGTGGTCGTCAGAGGTCAAAGGTCTTACCGTGCCACCACTAGGAATTGGTCTATCTGTTTGTTGGTGAGTGGGCACTCTGGATCCCACAGCTTCTCCTCCAACTTGGACTGGTCCCTGTCATCTGCCTCACCTGCGGGGACGCACGGAGACGACAGCTTAAACACACCCAGGAGACACTGGAACCACGATGATCGACACGTGAGATCGCCGCGTTAGCTTGTCCGACAGAGCGAATCGTTTAACCTCTGCACACGCTTTCTGAAAATGTCCACTTATTATGTGGTGGTACTGGACAGAGAGAGCAAGCCTGTCCAATTATGGAAATGGTTTTAATAACAAATTCAAATGAGACGGCTGCAGGCTGCAAAATTAAAACCCTAAAGTCTCTCATGAGCACATACAGATATTTTTCAACTTTTGTTTATATTGGCAAGAAAACAAAAGAGACTTTCCCCATAAGTCAACACTGCCTCAAGTTACCATTAACGCTTGATCCTCATATGGAAGATTTACAGAAACACTGGAGCTGCGTGTGTGAAACAGGCTCATCAAGTCACTGTTCATATCAAACAGAGAGCATCGGTCACACGCTTTATCTTTGGCTAAACCTCTAACAAAAGGCTGCTGTAGAGGAAGATGGAGGCACAGATAGTGAAGCTAGAGATAAAAATTCACAGAGGTCAACTGCAAAACCTGAAGGTCTCATTAAATAAATCACACTGAGTGAAACATGCGCGTGCTGACCCTCTTGTAGCATCTCAGGTACGTCTGCCTGAAAGCGTGGTCCCACTCTGATCTCTCCTTTGTCGGCCAAAAGGGTCTTCTGTGTTGGGTCGTACACCAGCGAGTAGAAGAACGTATCCTGAAGAAAACACAGCAATCAGCACCTCTAATGTTAAACTCGGTTACTTCTCAGCAAATACACCTGATTTTTTTTCACAGAGTGAAACTAAAAAACTCTAAGATTTCAAAGACACTCCGCTGGTGAACCTGTGATCCCTGAGATAAGAAGAAATTAGAAGAAGAAATGCTGCAAATGAAAATTCTGTCTTTTCTTGAATTGAAACAGTCAATTTTTCAGTGAACTGACACGATGATATGCAACTATTTTGACGATCTAACATCATTTTTTAAGCAAAATTTGTCTTATGTGACAATAAACTTCATAGTTTTCATCTTGAGGTGGACAGGAGGAGTACTCTGACCCATCATCTTGAGCGTTACACAATTATGCAGCACATTTTCCCTCCATTTCATGGATCAAAAGATAAATGAATAAAAGAATCGTCTGATTAATCGAGTAATTGTTGAATTGAATCAGAGTAATTGTTGGTTGCATCCCTGGACCTTTCTCTCAGTTCTTGACATGTGACACATGAAAAGCACGTGAAGTATGACTAGACCTGCTGTGACAAAACCAGTAACAGATGACAAATGGAGTTTGACTCACCTCTTTGTCAAGGTATGAAAGAACAGCTTCAGTCTCATTCAATAGTGCGACACTGCACTTCCCCCTAACAGGGACAGAGAACAAGCGGCACGTAAAACACCGACACAGGAAGTGAGCCGGGCTCAATTTGTCTGTTCATGGCTGGATGAGTGACCGTCCATGGGCACTGCCTGCAGACGATGAGGCGTGTGTGCGGTACCTGATGTGTGTTGCAGGTAGACTCTCATACTGCCGGGAGAGGAAGAGCTCTCTGTGGCGAAGCTGGTGTTTCTGTTTTTCTGTTAGCTCTGTCTCTGTCGGGCTCTCCTTCTCCTCTTCCAACTCCTCTGCGGGAGGCACACACGGGAGAAAATTACTCCAGAAAACGCATTAATGATGTTAAAAATGGCAGCCGTGTGTCACAGAGGCAAGCTGAAGACAAACGACACACAAAACATCAACAGTGGCTTCATTGTGATAGATAAATCACAGACCAACAGATTATCAAAGTCCCAAATGGTAATTCATCCATTTATCTCCAAGATTTCATACAAGACCACATAACGACATTTCATAACTGCACTGTCTGCAGATATGAAACAACAGGCTGGTAAAATGACCCTCGAGGGCTTTGCAATCACAAACTATTGCTGCCATCCATGAAAGACGCACGAGCCGTCCTGCTCAGGACAATTACTAGAAATTAAATTTTAAGGAGACAGCATCCATCCATAAATACTGGATTAGCTTGCTGCTGCTGAGTCAGCGCATAATGCCAAGCAGCAGATAAACATCTTGAATCACAGTTACACAGTGCAGGCACATACTTAGACAAATACATATCATCTGCCTTTAGCGACTACCGACAGTTGTTTTCACCAGCTCCGACTGGCACCAGTACAGCCTCACACCAGTGCTACAAAATCCCACAGAGCTCCAGATCCCCCATTTCCACTGTCCCAATATATATATGATCGCACTTTAAGCTGCCGGTGTGGTTTTTCAGAAGCGTCAGAGGGTCTAATAGCTTTGAAACTCCCCCCGCACACCCGCACACCCGCACACCCGCACACACACACACACACACACACACACACACACACACACACACACACACNCACACACACACACACACACACACACACACACACACACACACACACACACACACACACACACCTTTCCGTAACTTTCCCAAGCCGACAATCTCACACCCACTTCACACTGCGATTGGCCAGCTGTGCGCTGGTGAGAAAAGAGCCAAGGTTTGAACTTCTCTCTCCAGATCTTTCTTCACAACTGTTTCGTTTTTCATGTAAACGAGTGCAGAGTCCGTCTGGCAATGTGCGCCGTGATCCGCGCATTTAAACCACGCCTCCTCCCTTTCTATGGCTGCCGTGGCCGCAGCCCCGACCCCGACCCCTGAGCTGCAGAGCGGCGTGACCGTGTGCGTTTCCACTGTCAGAGCTAAACCCCGATGAATTGTACAAAAGGGAGTAACGACTAACAGACAGATGTGAGGAAAACATCTGACAAGCTCTTCGGTGAAGTATACTGACCCACTGACAGTCCACTCAACTAAGCAAAGTCTGGTCAGTTCACCATTTGTACAAAGCTTCTCTTCAGGTTTTAGTGTAGCAAACTGTCTCCATTTTGGAGCTCCTCTCCTTCATTATGTTGCCGCTCTTTCTTTCATCCAACAGACAGCGGCTTCGCCATTTTCTGATCTGCTCTCCTTTGATACATCAGAGCCGTATTTGCTGTGTAAAGACAGCTAATGGAAACCGAAAGTCTTTTTCTCTCTCGCTCTTCTGCTGCCGTTTCAAACTGAAAGCTTCCCATCAGCAAACCACTGGAAGGCAGCTACAGGAAGTCTACCTCGTACTTGTCACGGAGGTTAACGAGGCTGCTAATTTAAAGGCCTTCGCAGCAAGACGCGGACATTTTTCAGGACTTTGTTAGTGGATGAGTAAATGTGTTCATCTCAGTATTGAACGGCAGGAATGGGCTCTGTTGAGTTTCTGGATGCTTGAAGTGCCACAAACAAAACTCTATTTACCTCCATTTTGTTGGGGAGATACTCAAATAAAACTACACCGTCTGCACAGCTTGATAACAGCGAGAGCAGGATGGAAAATGTGTGTTTTATGGATTTGGTTCTGACCTCTTAGCGCTCCTGTGGAGCTACTGTCCAGCCCTCGGCTGTTGTTTGGGCTGCAATCGCTAATCAGCATAACAGACAAAATGAATGCAAATCTTGCGAGCAGGGCTCCAACATAACTCGCACTGTCGCTCGCTCAACTTAGTACAGACGTCACAAACTCTGCACATTGTGTTTTCTTGCCTTTTGTTTCCCCCCTGAACTAATCGGAGTGTGAATTCTTTTAGTTTTCAATGTGGTAAGCAGTGTTAAATTTCATTGTTTCTGCTGTCTTCTGCTGACCAGCTGGGAGATGACTGACTCCAAATAGCTCGCAGACTTGGCACTGTGCTGTGATGAATGCATATGTCCCTGCATACTGTATGGTTTATGTTTCTGAGCTTAAGGTCGCTTTGTGTTTACCAAGTCTGGACAAATCAGCAAAACTGGTTTTCCCACAAACATTGACCACGCAGAGAGATTAGTACGCAGCCACACAACACACTCCTGTCTTTCCTGTCGGCGCTGTCTCTCAGTCATGTAAAATTTTCACTGGGTCTCCCGCTGCTGACTCCTCATCTCAATCATCCTCCTCAAAGTTGTGGGTTTGCTTTGGCGGTGGAGAAAGTGATCAATAATTTGTTTTATTCTAACAGGGCAGAGTGACACATCACTGGAAACAGGTAGAAGGCTTCCCACACAGAACAGGTGTTGTTGTGATAACAACACCTTCCTTTCCTTTCCTTTCCTTTCCTTTCCTTTCCTTTCCTTTCCTTTCCTTTCCTTTCCTTTCCTTTCCTTTCCTTTCCTTTCCTTCTCCTCATAACAGCCACATTCACACTTCAGTCCTCTCTAATAAGCTATTGAGAAATAAATGTGATATACAGATATCAATAGCACTGGAGGACCTACTTATAGGCTAAATGGTTGCACTCTGGAGCTATTGTCGACATGAAAGAAATAACATATTGACAGTACCCATTACAATGTGCAAAGGACGTGCTAAGTGGAAGCACAGCAGGAAATGTCTGCTTGACTGACATGCAGGGAAAGCCCATAATAAGCATTTTCCTCACTGACAATGGCTGAAAATATAAATGCACCTGACACACTGGCGCTGTACATCTATTTACATCTGCAGATTATTTTCTCAAATGATCAATTAATTGTTTGACCTGCAGAACATCAGAAAATTGTTTTAAACATATCTTCACATCTGTGAAGCTATAACCAACAAATGTTGTGCATTTTTGACTGAAAGGTGACTCAAAAGACGAGGTCGATTATCCAAATTGTTGCCAAATATTTATCCGCTGATGGACCAATCAAGTACTGATCATTTCTGCGCTACATCTGAGTTTGGTGTATATTAATAGACAGATCCTGGAGACACTGTATCGCCTCTAACAACACTGAATACCTTCACAGCGACTTGAAACTTTCAATCACGAGAGACACCCAAACAGAAAGTTGCAAGTCTGAATGTGTTGACAGGAGTTACTACTCACTTGCATGTTTGTCTGCGAGCTGAATGAGGCTGTGGGAGATGTCTCTTCTTCTGTAGAAACAAACCACCTTGGCCTCCACGTTCCCACTGGCCGTCTGAAACAGAGAGAGCGCAGGGATTCAGGCTGACTGAAAGAGCTGGCAACACCTCCCCGCACAAACCTCTAATTTCCCAAGAGACCTGGCTCCTTTATGTGCTCGTCAAGCTACGCTGCTATGACAGGCTGACCAGGGCAGCAACAGCGCTTTGATCAAATGATTGATTGACTGTCTCGCTGCATAATTAGGCCGACAGGCTTAAAGACTCAGCTGCTATTAAATGCTGTGACTGATGGAGAGTGAATGGATGTGGGGGTACGAGGTTTTGAGAAAACTAGTTCCAACTTTTAAAGGAGGTTGTAGGTAAGACATGGACACAATAACAGGAACACCTCATGATATACTGCAATACAATGCAACACACCCATCAATGGGACTGCCAAAAAAATGTCGATCAAGTTTCATCAGCTATTCTCTTTCAGCCTCAACACAGAGGCAGCATCTGTTGCATGACAACTGTTTTACGTTGCATCATGCTGCCGGGAGTTCCTGTTATTCTGTCCACTGCCTTTATCACTTATGATAATCACAACGTCTCGAGTCTCTATTTTATAATGTACAGCCTCAATATGTTTTTTCAGGTGGATATTGACCTGATCGTACATTTTCCCAACCACGCCATTTGATGATTTCATGAATTCATCTCAGTATATCTGCACAGGAAAAGCTCTTTTAACACGCCTGTTAAAGATGCTTGTGCAGTATTTACACAAAAGTCTGTGTTAGTTTTGGTCTGTTCTTAACTGACACACTCCCAGGGAACAAGTTTAAGCAGGCTAGTCTTCAACTGATCAAATATCAGCAGAAAAACATGAGATCACGTTGCTTTTCAAAGCTGGTATAAACTGATCTTTGGTCCAAAGCTATCCGAGCACCTGCAATATTCATTACAAAAATCTTCCCGCCCACACATACACTTCGACAGGTGTGTCCCTTGATATCGACGGCAGTTAGCAGACCATGGGACACCTGTCGTGCGCCGTCATATTGCAAACACTTTAAGTCACATAATGCACAAACACAGCATTACAAAGAGGGGACCGGGGCAGAAACAGACAGGAATTCTAGCTATTCACCCTCGGGCATGAGAAGGCATAAACACGCACAAAAATGACACGCAAACACCACATTACCTTGTTGAGTTCTTCTATCCGGCGGATCAGGTAAGGGTTGCTGGAGGAGTTCTCAAAGAATACATAATCTGCAGAAACAGAAAACACACGCTGATCACTGTAATGCTGCGTTAGCCTGCGGGACTAAGCGGCCACTTTATTGGATAGATCTGTAAAATCGAATGCAATCCAGTACAGAGGCTCAGTCATAAATTCCACCTTTACACAAATCACAATATCAGATATTAAGTTAACTGTGGTTATTATTGAAGTTGTCAATGGTGATGTGACAGTGTCAACAAAAACTCGGTTATATGATCTTCCTAAATGCAGAATTTGTGGCAAATCTTTTGCATTTGATGGCACTGAAATGCGTAGATGTACCTAGGAATGTACATACATTTACATATGTATACTGAAACCACCATCTCATTCCCAACTCACCAAAACTAAGTTGGGGAACAGGAATCTGGCTGAGTGACATACTGTTGAGCTCTCCCTCATTTATTACATATACCACTGAGCAACCAATGGTTCACTACCAACACTTGAGGCATGTATATCTGGGTAAATACGAAGAAAGTCACAATAATCAGCAATTGTTACATCTAGAGGATGAGGTTAAAAAAAAAACAGATGTGAAGACAATTAATAAACTGGGTAATTGTGATGAGTAAGCAGCACAGAGAATATCAAACAGGTCAAGGCAAAGGAAATTATATATACACTGAAAGATTTTCATAGGCCGTGAGACAGCCACCACGCTGTTATGACTTTGTGAGATAAAGGAGTTGAGGACAGAGATGTAAGTCAGAAGTTTCCACTGCTCATCAACAAATTCAGCACAAACATGACTTCACCTCGCCTGAAGAGCCAGAAATCCAGACTGATTCAACTCTGGCAGGCAGAATACACTGCAACTCTGCGAACTTCAGTCCAGAGAAAATGCTGCTTTCAAGTGCTGTATGAAATATTGTACTTATTAAGTTCCAAACACATAAACCACTAAGAAAAGACCTAAATATGCCAGAGCTGTCAGGGGGTGACATTCAGCTGCATTCAGTTAGTGTATATATTACTGTTATCTGCCTCTGGATTCATCCCCACAGTTTTACTACCTTAAAACAATAAATTTCAAGCCTAACACCAACATCCTTCACGTTCGACTGTCAGTGCTGCAGACTTGAACTAGCCACTATATGTATGAAGAAGCAACATTTCATAACAGATTTGCTCTTTAATTAATAAAGAACTTGACTGCATCAACAAGTTTTACATTATAGGTAAGGAGTTTGCTAAAAGCACTTTAAGGAAGCAGAGCTGCGGCTGATTTGACCATATGGACAACGAGCTAGCATACTGGAACGAAACCGATAGTGACAAACTGCTGCCAGAAATATCACCTGGGCTAAGATGCTTATTGTTTATGTTTGTAACATGTGAAGCATCTGTGCCATTTCAGCTCATCCACGATAGATCTGAAGCCCGAGTACGTGTGAATAGAGGTGCGAGGTTTAATCCAACCTGACGCAACGACGCCATGAATCGAGACTATAATTTGATGGTGAATTCCACTGGACTGCTAACAAGCTAGCTAGCAAGTGAAGCCAATTTGCTAATTAATCGCGCTTGAGGTTAAAGTAGGCGAACAATGTGGCAATACTGGGTGTCTAATGTTACCAAGACTGTTAAACTCATTGCTCAAATACTGTAAAAGGAGCGCCACAGCTGCAATTATGGTAATCAGTGAAGCCATTGCTGGTGCTAACGTTAGCTAAATAAGGACTCGTACTAATGGCTGCATGCCAGAAGAGGCAAATACAAAGGCAGCCTCAGACTACCCGTGGTAACATTTTAATAACCTTTCAAACACATGTCTAGTCGAGAGGTTCCACTGGGTATCAGTCTCCCGTATCCCAGGTCTATTTATCCGAAAACCAAAGCCCAACAAAGGTGCCAACAATTGAAAAATGTTTACATTGTAAGCTAGCTATTTAGCAAGCTGGCGGCTAGCTGCTGTGGCCACGACAGACGCGAGGCCTGACCCATTTTGAATCCCAAATATTTAGAAATTCTCACCTTCCTGCTCCAACTTAATGCATCTCTGTTATCGTAGCACAGCCGTATCTCACTATAAGATGCAAACTAACCACATTAACGCTCCATAATGCCCAGGGGATGCAAAACTGGAAGGGCTTCTGCTTGATAAAAAGATCCACATTGACATACATACCTCCGACCCGGTACATGTTGGCCGCCATTTCTGCCCTCCCGGAGTGTTAACGTAAACCATAAACTAAGAGGAATAGAATAAATTAATAAAAACAATAAAACCCAGTTTCTTAAAAGATATAAGGTGCGATAAATAGTGATCGTCGAGACTCCGGCCGTGTGCCCAATCGGGAGATTTTTTGGCAAATCAACCCCCCCCTCCTCCTCGGATTCACGGTTCCCTTTACAATACAGTGAACTCACGGCAGCCAAAAGAAGTCGGATCAACCCGAAAAAGCACTGACTGGTGACGTAGAGAGGGGGCCCGCGCACGCGCACACACGGGCACACACGCGCACACACGCACACGCGCACACACACACATTAAACTCACTGTAGAATATTTGGAAATAACGCAATATGTGCATAATTCATTCCAAACGCAACCTTAATTGTAATGTATATTTAGCAAGTTACCGTACAAACAAAATAAAACTTTTAAATAAAAATCAGCCATACAACCAGGTTCCTTAATATTACGTCGGGGATACTGGGAGAAGTCATTACGCGTGCTGAACAGCTCATCATAATCAGAATTTGATATCATATAAACTTACCAAAATTGATATATTTGTCTTACGGATGAACAAGTGTTGTGCGCAAATCCCAATGATTTTGTTCATGTTTGTTGATAATTTTGAATGTGATTCCGTGTTTTTCATGGGGGAGAATAAACTATAAGATGTCCTACACCCAAACAATATATCTGTAGTTCTTTATACCTATGGAGATAGTCTCTAGCTACTTAAAAGTGTGTCAAATTACGCGTTTCTCTGTATGAGTTTTCTCTTTCCGTGCGTGTGTCCGTGCGCGCGCATGTGACATCATTGATGGGATTGGCTCCCCCTTGACTGGGGTGGAGAGTCTCCTCTATAAGCTACAGAGGGAGAAGAAGAGGAGTGAGGGATAGAGGGAATAGTTTTCATCAGCCGCGGAGCTCAGCGCAGGGCCACCTCCACTCAGAGCCAACCACACCCCGGGGGACAGGGGAGACTGTGCCCCCCACAAGTGCCCAAACTCCTGTTATGGAAGGGGGAATGGACGCTGAAGAGGAGGTTTAGTCAGGTTACAGGTTGACAAGATGAAGTTCGGGAAGAGCATCTGCGTGCTCAACGTAGGGGGAACCCGGTACGCCTTCACCCGTGAGGTGATCAGGGATTTCCCTCTCCGGCGCGTCAGCCGCCTGCATGCCTGCGCAACAGAGAAAGAGGTTCTTGAACTGTGCGACGACTACGACCGGGACCGGAATGAGTTTTTCTTCGACCGCCACGCTCAGGCTTTCGTGTTCATCATGTTGTATGTGCGCTCCGGTAAACTCCGCTTTGTGCCCGGAGTGTGTGAGCTGTCTTTTTACACAGAGATGCTCTACTGGGGACTGGAGAGCGCGCACTTGGACTCCTGTTGCCAGAAACGCCTGGACGACAGGATGTCCGAGATCGGACTGGACAGTCTGTCGGAGGAGGACCTCAGAATTTCGGGGGATGATCCCCAGAGTCCGGGCGAGTCGGTGCAACGGACTGCGCTCACCGGTCGCGCCAAATGGCTGGAGAAGATGCGCAAAGCTTTCGAGGAGCCCAACTCTTCGCTTGGGGCACAGCTTTTGGCTTCAGTGTCCGTGATCTTTGTGATCGTTTCTATGGTCATGCTGTGTGCTAGCACCCTGCCGGACTGGGATACGGCCAAAAGAAATACAGTGGAGGAGCACAGGTAGGCGATAGTCCAGGGTCAATCAGAAGGGACCGCTTCTTCAGGATGCTGCTAAATTTTAGGCGCAATGTGTGCGGATATCCTTGCAAATGAGACATGTGCTCTAAAATCTGGTGCGTAAAAGTCGGCACAGACTTCATGTGATGAGCCCAATCATGTGAAGGATACGTTTCTGTCATGATTAACACTCTATAAATGCATAAATACACTCACAGACACTCACAGAGAATACCTGCTGGCGTTCAAGGCAGCGGTTGAACTCATTGCGCACTTCCCATTTATTACCCAGAAGGTTATGCATGCAGGCAAATGTCATATACCAGCTTTTTGAGTGCTGATATGATGGTGTCGGTTGGTTTTTACCATAAAAAAAAGTCAAAAATCAACAGTTATTTTGAACAAATACATGTAAAACTCAAACGAACACAGCACTGAAGGGACTTTGTGTTTAGTGATTTGACGCCGCGCAAGTCAATACAGCACACTGACGACTTTCAGGCAGTACTTAAACAGAATCCTCACATGTCAGACAAGCTCCCAACGCTGTCAATCAATAACCAATCCATATTATCTACAAAAAGAGTAGTTTTAATTATTACCCCGGAAGCTCGTCTGTCTTCCTCCTGAGTCCCCCCCTCCTCTTCAGTTCATCTGAATATCTTTATTGGCATGGGCGGTTTACATTGTACACAAGGAGGACAAACATATCAGATAAAGGCCAGATTCATAATATCCCAACGGATAATGAGTTGAAAGAAGAAGGTGTACTGACGGATTAGTGTCAGCAAACAAAAAGGAACTGAGCCACTTGCAGGAACCACCTTCTATTTTGGTCAGCGTCTGGCTCCATTTTCTGGACGCATGATGAAAAAGTGCGCCATTGTTTGCACGTTATTTTGGCCACACGCAGCCTGTCCTCTCTAAGAAGCCCGAGGCGGCCTTTCTCTATATAAGGTTATGTTCACTCAGGCTGGACATAGTTTTTGGATCAGTTACAGTGGTTAGGTAATCAACCAGAAGTGTGGGCTAGTTTATACTCGGGGTCAAAAGGATTTCAATTTAGTTTCATGCCAGTAGATGATACAGTTCTCACAGCTGCTCTGTAATTTGGTTAGGTCTGATTGTGCTGGTGCAGTTATCCTGAGGCTGCGCAGCATTTGGTATGCCTCAATGCTTCAAATACAAGCACCACCTCACTCTGATTCAATTTGGCTGCCTCTGCTGGACTAATCAATGGGGTAATCGGGTGCTTGTCTGTGTCACACTCGCTCTTTGGAGGTTTTCAATCCCTCCCTCTGCGCCCTTCTCTCCGCCTATCTTTGTTTACTTGTCTCGACCCTGAATTGCGTCAGATGCTTCCTTACTTCCCATCATTTATATCACCCCTGCTCTTCTTCCTCCTCCCTCACATTTACTGATTGTCAAGCAGTATCATCCATATCTCTGTGTAGCTCCTCTGCCATTTCCTGTTTACAGTCAGTTGCGCTCATTCTTCCTCCTCTCTCCTCTGTAGGATAGTGGAGGCCGTGTGCATTGGCTGGTTTACAGCAGAGTGCATAGTGCGCTTTCTGGTGGCTCGGAACAAGTGGGACTTCCTCCGCCGACCGCTCAACATCATCGACGTGATCGCCATCACCCCCTACTATGTCACCATGGCGCTCGCCCGGGCGGGGATGCCGGGTGCCGGGCTCGGGGTTGCTGGGGTGATACTGCGGGTGCTGAGGATGATGCGAGTGTTCTGGCTCATGAAGCTGGCCCGACACTTCCTGGGCTTGCAGACGCTGGGGCTGACGCTCACGCGCTGCTACCGGGAGATGGTCATGCTGATGGTGTTTGTCTGCGTTGCCATGGCGATATACAGCGCTCTGGCCCAGTTGCTGGAGCATGGTTTGGACCTGGGAGCGCAAAACCCGGATTACGCCAGCATCCCGGCCGCCGCCTGGTGGGTCATCATTTCCATGACGACGGTCGGGTACGGGGATGTGTACCCTGTGACAATTGGGGGGCGGGTGCTCGGGGGGATGTGCGTGGTGAGCGGCATCGTTCTCTTGGCGCTGCCCATCACATTCATATACCACAGCTTCGTGCAGTGCTACCACGAACTCAAACTCCGCTCTGCCAGATACGCACGCAGCCTGTCATCGGAGATACTTCAGTGAGCATTTCTACCAAAACACATCTGGCCATGCCTGCAACCCCGATTCCAAAAAAAGAAGAAGCTGTGACTCGGTGTAAAACTGACATAAAAACACAAAGCAGTCATTTACAAACAAACGAAAAACAGTCACACGAAGTGTTCCCAAGCACGTGCAGTAACATCCTTTATACAACCATACCTCGCTCCGTCCCGACTGAGCCTTTCCAGGATGCCCCAATCATGATACTATCACCTGTTACCAATGAACCTGTTTACCTGTGGAATGATCCAAACAGGTGTTTTTGGAACATTCCACATCTTTCCCAGTCTTTAGTTGCTCCTGTCCCGACTTGTTTGAAAAGTGCATCAGATTCAGAATAAGCAGATATTTACAAAAATCAGTGAAGCTGATGAGGTCAAACAGGTCTTGATACTGATTTCAATTGCAAATTTCCACATGCTGTTTTATTTATGTTTTACACAGTATCCCAATTTTTTGGAATCGAGGTTGTACATCACACAGAAACTCAACAAGCCAGCAGACCTGCTGATCCCATTGTGAAATAATGATAAACTTTATACGCTGCCCTGTTTCCTGCCAGAGCTGCACCTGATTTATTTGACCTCTTTAGTTTCTGCCTGTTGTGCTTCGGTCATTGTCTGCAACCAGCATGCTCAACAGGGGCAGAAGAACAGAAATACAGGAACAATTTTTCATTAAACACACGCAGGCACAGTCAATCCAGTTTTGACGGTGGCTGCTGTTTACACTGTATTCCCATGGTTACAACATTGGCAGAGATGGCTGCTTTTTTGTAGGCTGCATTGAATGCTGTGTGTGCGCGCGCGCCTGCTGTGTGTGTGTTTGTCTGGCTGTCAGCCTTTCACTTTGTCTAAGCTTTGCACCCAGATGGTACAAGTTACACAAGATTGATGTGTGACCTAGATGCATTCTGTTAAACCTGTGAAACATAGACAAGGAGTGAACAAGTGGGTGCAAAGTGATGGAGAAGGCGTCCACAGAGGGCATCGTGTGCAGGAGGGGCTTAAGCCAAGCATAATGAAATATGGAGGCAGGTCAGCGAGGACCACAAGGTGGTAGACAAATAAAGGGGCGAGAGATATGACAAGGCAGATGGAGTGTGAAACGGAGGATAAAAGATTATGGGACAAAAATGCTAGTGATGGCAGAATGCAAAGCAAGCACGAGCACAAAGAATGAATAGACGGAGCGAGTATTGCTTCTCCATTAGCGAGTGAATGTAAGGCATTTTGTATTTCTGTGTCGCCAAGGCAACCTCATCCTCCAGCATGTCAATCATAAGGGTTGATTTGTGTGCACATAAAAAAAAGACACATCCACACACTCCTTCTGGCTGGTGTGCTGCATTTTTGTTCTGTGATTATTTGTAAGATGATATCACAGGATTAGTCGAAATTCCTGAAACAAACAAAAAAAAAGGGAGAGTGGGGGGGAAAGAGCAGCAGAGGATGTCACAGATGATGCTTCTGACATTCATGCATGATTCAAACATGTCTGCCTCGTCCACGGTTTGCCAAGATGATATGATTTCTTGAAGAGACACATGATCCAAACAAACAAGTCAACACCTCTCCCACACAACAGTCTTTCTCTGCATCTCCTCTCCTCTTCCTCCTGTTGCCATCAACCATCCTCTTTTTACATGCACATGCACACACACACACACACACACACACACACACACACACACACACACACACACACACACTATCTGTTCACTATCTGTCTGTCCTTGAATTTAAAGTCATTTGTTATTTCTTCATAAACTTCGCAGCCTTCTGTGAGTTCAGTGTTGTAGACAGTACATATCTCAGTAGCCTTGTTGCTGTGTTATCAGTGTGCTTTTTAAGCAGTATAAAAGTCACAAAAATTAAAGATAATATTTTGTCATCTTCCCTATGACACATAATTTTCAGCTTATGTGGAATAGCTTATAGCCCTGTGAATTTTGGCCAGGCCTGATTGAAACCATCAATTAAAACTTTTTCATCAGTAGACTATGGAGTTGTAATTAATGTGATCAATGTATTAGCTTTTATAATAAAATTACTCAGAGCAAAATGTCTTTGAATGTGCAATTCCTTCTTACAAATCAAACTGTACCATAAAAAATGTAAGTGACTCCATCTTCTGCTTTCACGGTGTTGGAATATTGATCTCGGGTTTTCACATCACTTACTCCTGACCTGAGATAAACCAATGAATGTGCACAGGTTGACCCAGAGATGTGATGAATGGATAAAGCATGTTTGGCAGATGGAGCTTCGTAAGCCTTGATTTACACCTCTAAGCATCCTGTGTGCAATGGAACAAAATGTTCAGGGTGAGGAACACCTGAGCCTGCAGGCAAGGGTATTCACTGCACTCATCAGATTCACACTACTGTCGACACTGTGCAGAGGTCGAGTTCACGAAGGACTGTTGTAAAGAAAAAACTGACTCTGGATCCCAAAGTGCTGCTGCACTGTTCTCACTATTCAAACCTTTCACACGTGCATGTTGCACATCTGTCAGTGAGCTACGAAAGCTTGTGTTTCGTCTTAGTCAGCTCATTAAGTGTTATGGACCCATATGGTAAAGAGAAATACACACATGAGTGACAAATGGAAGGAAAAACTAACATAAAGTGTCTTAGGAAGGTGTTTCCCATAACAGCGTTTGTGTTTCTCGCCATAAATTCTCTGCAACTCAACTGGAAGGATGATTCTTCTTCAAGATATTCCCTCATTTGGTGTTTTGTCGATGGTGTGTGAGTGCACAGTTTAACACATCTCTCCAAAATCTCTAACTGGTATACAGCTGGGTCAAACTATTCATGTTAGCATGTGAATGCTTTATTGTTGCTATGAACTAATTTAGAACCCAAATGGACTAATTAGTCCACCTGTCATGCTGTGTTGATAGCTAAATCCTTACTTAAGCATGCTAACATGCTCACAATACCAATGCTAACACGCTGATGTTTAGTAGGTATGTTTAGCTTTTTCAGTGTCTTAGTTGGGTGTGTTAGCGTGCTAACTTGCTAACTTGCATGCTAACACAGGGTCCAGTTGAGAGTGATGGAACATCATTAGTTCTGCAGGAATTTGCTCAGAAATCAACATATTGGACAAGTGTAAACTTTGATCTGGAGCGCTAAAGGAAAAGTCAGGGGATCACCAGAGTCAGGAGGATTCAGCCTCTGGGGACCATAAATATTTGTACCAAATTTCATTGAAATCCATCTTCTAGATGCAGAGGTATTTCAGTCTGGGCTAAAGTGGTGGATGTGTGACAATGCCATTCAACACAATTTGCTGCATGACAAAGCACGACAGCACACAAGTGATTCTGGATTAGGAATTATGAATATTCTTATTTGTCATGAGAATATCTATTAAGTCATATAAATTCATATATTCTGTACATGTTGGTCAATATAATGTGTCATTCTGTTGTACTATTGAGATTGAGCTTTTTCAGGCTGTATGCAGCCTGAGCGGGAAGACCTACACACTGTTCAGGGCTGAAATATTACCTCTACCTGCACTGCATAGCTTTCAGGAAAAATTTAATTTACAACTGCAACGTGTGTTTATAATATTGTCCTTAAAAGAAATGAGAGTTGAACATCAGTCAGCATTATTATGACTATTATAAAATAGCTGGTTATTTTTCTGATTTTAAAGTTTTATGATCAGTGAACTAGTCAGAAGATATTCCCATACACCCTCTGTCCACTCAACTTTAATTTTGCACAGGCAGCGTTGAGCCAGCCAACCGCCACGTCACTTTCCCTCGACGGGCGGAACCGGAAGACCCTTAACCGGACGATTTTGTTGTGGGTGACACCGTTCCCCGTCCTTCATAAGTAAAAATGTACTACAAATTCAGCGGGATTACCCAGAAACTGACCGGATCTGCTCCAACGGCTGCCTACAACCCTCAGGTGAGAGCAGGACGCGGTGTGTCGTTTAGAGACCGACCGGGAACCGCCGGCGGTGACCTTCATACCACTGCGTTGGATAACGAACAATTACAGCCTGTTCTGTAGCTACCAGGGCTTTGCTTGAAGATATTTAAAGGTCTCCAATGCAGTTTACAATGCATGATTGGTGTTGTTTTCTTGGTTTCTCTGTTAACAAATGGCGTTTATTAAAGGTAGCTTCCTGTCTGATCACACGGTAGATCCGCGTTTCAGCCATCTTCCCAGAAAGTCAGCTGTAGTTTTCATAAAGTAATCTTAACGTTTGAAGACCTTCAGACAACCCGTAAAAACACAGTGGCCTTTCTTTCCTTTCTCTCTTTGAAAATGCAATTCCCCCTTTTTATCGCGGAACCTTTACTTAACCTTTATTCTGAAAGGTTATTTCCGATGTGTAGATCTGGCCTTCATGTGACTTTACAGCCAATTTTGAAATTTAGTGGCTTCATATGGCATCTGCCAGATGTGACCTTTATTACTGCTCCTTTGTCCTTGTTATTCTGTTGTCGTGGAGGGTTTGGCTGCCTTCTAGCTTATTGTCTCTGGTGAAATGTGACCAAAGTAATTAAGACTGAATCTGAGCTGCTGTGTATGTAATTTACTCAAGTATTTCCCTCTGATGCTTCTTCATACTTCCACTCCACTAAATTTCAGAGGGTAGAGCTGCATTTAATCTGTATTTCAATACATTTATCTGGCTAGAAAGAAATTCTGACATGGACAAAGCAGTTTTGTTCTTGTCTGTGTTGATCAAACAACTTTATAATTGTAAAAGTTCTAGTTTCAGCATTAAGTGACTCAGAACCAGAAATAAAATAATATCTTATTGAGATAATTAAGGACAAAAAAAAGCTGAAAACAAGGGAAATGCTCGGTCATAAAAACTGCCTGGTGAGAAGATATCTTCTCTTGTCAGACAAAGAACAGACATTTAATGCCTTGATTTAAGACATTTCATGTTATTTCCCTGAGAACAGTTTCCTTGTAGACAACATCACATCAGCTCTGTTCAGACACATAAAGCAGTGGTTGCACTTCAGTTGACAGTGCTGCTTATTATGTATCACCAAGGGGGGTAAATCCAATTAAATGGAGCGCAGGGAACATATGACGTGTCAGGTATGACATTTAATCTCTATCCGCTGGTAATCAAACAGCAGCAGGTGGTAGAGATGCTGTGATGAAGTTTTATTTCATGTTTTTAAAGCTTACAGGTGTCGCAAACACATTACAGAACGTTTTTTTTAATTGGATTCAGTCTCTACACGTCATGTAAAAAAGACAACTTTCAAAACTGTCACCCTCAGAGAAACGAGTGTGTTTAACCTTTAGTACCAGACACCAGGCCTCCTCAGGTCTGAGCCGGTTCAGCTTTTAAAGTGAACGGATCCCATGATCTGGTGTCGTGGACTCAACTAAAGATGTTAAATAAATAGCGAGGCCTCATAAACAAAACCAAACGTAGGCTGAACTTTGGTCCTCTGAGGAAACCCGAGGTCTTTCCTTTCATTCTTTCCTTCAAAACTTTTACATGCTAATCCATAAATCTCCCGTAGATTTAACGATGTAAATGCAAGATTCATGTAATCCCCCCGAACGTTTTATATTACCCTGAAGTGAAGAGAGACGGCTGCCTGCTCAGCCTGTGGTGCTGAAGTGAAGCAGCACATTCATCAGATGAATTCCACATAAATAATACAGCAATATATTTCAGCAGGCAACTGTTTGCAGGGTGAGGATAATCTGTATCTGCAGTCTTGTGGTGCAACACAGACTGTAAAATCACGTTAGATTCTTTTTTTTTTTTTTTTTTTTGTATTAGCGTGGATGGGTCCAGTGAATCAGGTCACAGGATCTGATGGGTCACAGAGACTGAGGTGCAGCACTTGTCCTCCTCAAGTTATAAAAAAAGCCACAAGCTCTGTAATTCAGCACGATAGATGGTAGATAAATATTTTAGCGATAGATCTGTCGCTTGCCCCTCCGTCGTTGTGAGCAGCCTCCCCCAAAAATTGCATTTTTTGCAGTCGGTATGTTTTTGAATGTGTCACCATTTGTTTCCTCTGCAGATACCTGTAGTGTCAGAAAGCCCACATCACACCTTCAGGCAGCATAGCTTCCACTTTACCTAACCTCTGTAAGTTAAGGATGAGGGAACCCCCACCAGACACCTGAAGGCAGCATTTTTATTCCTCCCCCTTTGCATTTTGATTATTATTCCTCTGCATCCTGCAGATATAATCCATCCTATAGGAGAAGCTACAAAACTGAAAGGTAAATCGTCTCTGCATTTCGTGCATAATGCACAAAGATGAGCTCCTGCTACAAACACTTTTAGTCAAGCCTTCTCTTAAATGGCAAGTAAAAATAATCTGCTGTCAGTGCCTCTGCATCTTCATGTGTCACATTTAATTTCCCCGCTCCCACACTCTCTGCCTCCACACACTCTTAACAAGGTAATGGGTCTCCCAATCGTTTTCAGACCCAAGGTGGGTGAGAAGCTCCTTCCAAGTGAGAGGAAATTAAGCAGGCACACTTGTACTTCATTAACACCACAGTGTACCTCTGCTATATTTACTTACAATATTAACTGTCTGAAAAGGAGAACAGCAGCATTAATGTCAGCGATAGACTCACACGGCTAAATAGCTACGATACACCAGTTAAAAGTAATGGGCAATGATCAAATGATCAGTTTCTTTTCTCAGGACAAAGTGTGCCTGAAAATGGTGTAAAGTGTGTTTAAAGGTCAGGCTGCATTAGACAAGGAGCTCCAAAAATTCCTTAATGAGATAACCTCGAACAGCTTGAGTCAACAGTGAGCCGAGATGGTCGTACACTGTAGTCTGTAGTGTTGAGCTGCTGCTTCAGGTGCTCTTTAATAATCTAAGCAGGCAATTTAACAGTCTCACACCTGGAAGCGTAGCTCGTGATGTGAGGTGGATCAAGCACTCATTTAATCGCTTGTTTCTGCCGCAGCGTTGAGCTCAAATTAGCTATAGAGTCCAAAAATGTTTTGCTTTTTTCCAGGCTGTAAACATGTTTATCTCTGCTGTAAATTTTAGCATTTTAATACGGGGGTCTATGGGGTGTGATGCGCTTTTGGAGCCAGCCTCAAGTGGCCATTCAGAGAACTGCAGCTTATGGCACGTTGACTGTTTTCTTACTAAATGTTAGGGAAATCAGTCCCTAGTTAGCAGCTGCAGCAGCAGTGGCACACACAACTCATGGAGGCACTTTAAAACCCCTTCAGATGTCCATCGTGAATATTTGTTCATAAATCCACTCAGAAATATTCAGTCATCAATCAAGATTTCTCCAGCATCAGAGTCATCCAGTCATAGTTGTTATTGCATCCATGAATACGTCACTAACAAGAACTCCTTGTAGCGATATACTTCCTGTTTGCATCCCCAAAGCATCGTGGTGACTGTAGTTCCAAAATTTAAGGGTGATAATCCCTCAAAAGTAAGACAGATAACAGTAAGAGGAGTGACAAAATCCATTATCGCTAACTGTTTTCATTTTGCATTATCAGTGTATTCTTTAGGCGCAGAATGTCCTGGAACAGTGACTGTCTCCTCTGTCCAATCACAGACAGATATTTGCCAATTTGCCAGTTTATGACACATGCTCTGGACCGGTCCCCAATCATCTGAGTATTGGACTAAAATATCTGAAACACTGCAAAATGCTTGGCATTCTCTACGATGAGAATTTCTGTGGGACATGACAAAAGTTTTTTTCGCCACCTCCTAAATTTGAAGATTGGATGGAGGAGGCTGCACTGTCCCAAGCTGGAGGACATAAGTCAGCTAAGGTCTCTGTAAAAACGTTTTTCACCATCAGTTCAGTAAAGTTTATTAATGACGTTGAGTAGAATTGTGGAGTGGAGCTAAATGTAGTCCGCACATTATATCGGTGGGATGTCTAAGCGTGAATCTCACTCAATCATCCTAGTGGTAACCCCCGGAAAGATCACATCTCATGACTCTGTTCCTCTCAAAGACGTAATTCCCTTCACCGAATTGCGCCTCATTGTGACTCACTTCCTCGTTTCTGTTCAGGGGTTGAGGCCAGGTGTGCCAGCGGAGTCCCCGACCATGACGTTTGCCACACCCACCAAGCTGGTGTCAGAGGCCGGGTCGTCGGTGGAGTACATGGGAACAAACAGGGTTCCTGATTTCCAGAGGGTTTTCCAGGTAATGAAGAACAAGGACTGGAATAGGTGTCAGTCTTAGCTGCGACATGAAGGCGATTCCCCACCTGGCACATACGCAGCCTTCACAGCGAATCAGCTTTTCACGACCCGCTGAGCTGTCCGTCTGATGGGCCCAAACTTTAGCAGTCAAAGCGCTGAAGATTTATTCGTTTTAGGTGACGGCTGGTGTTTATTTCACCCTGTTGTTAATGGCCTCCTGCTTCCACCTGCAGTGTTGATCACACAGAAGGCGGTGAGGGAAACAATAAGACCCTGAAGTTGGGCAGAGCAATCACTCGCACAAATGAAAATCACAGAACTGACTGCTGCAGTGTTCTAACTTGAATAACAATTTCTTTTATTAAAGCCAAGGTCTTCCATCCATCCATCCATCCAGACAGACAGACAGACAGACAGGCAGACAGGCAGACAGACAGACATGTGGAGAAACTCTGGCCTTCCAGAGAAAATTGCACACTGGAAACAACCTTTTTTTTCTTATAATTAAACTGTCATTTTGGTTTCCATTCAAATGTTCAAGGTCAGTTTTTCATTCTGCTGATGTTTTTGAATGAGCGATTTCTTTTATCACTGAGGGAAATGAGATTTGGAAACATGCAGTACTGGTTCAGAACTTGGTGTTTTTTCATTGTGCTATGAAGGGGGAAAAAAAGGTGGATAATTAGTGACAGGAACATGGCGTCCTGATCCAAGTAATTCTAAATGTTGAGGCCTGTCTGTCTGTATACTCTGCACGCTCTGATACAACTTCACTTTTGTATTTTTCACATTTTCCGCCCACCCTTCCCTGCCCCTCCTGCTTCCCTCAGACGTCAGACGGTCTCCCCATTCATCTGAAGCGCGGCGTTCCCGACAGGCTACTGTACCGCACCACCATGGCTCTCACTGTAGGAGGCGCTCTCTACTGTCTGGTGGCTCTTTACATCGCATCCCAGCCCAGCAATAAGTGACCAGCACAAAACCCGGGATCTCTCTGTCACACCTCGGACACGTCGCTGCTGAAATTCATGGACCCAACATTCCCAGTCTCCATCTGCCCTCGACGCGCCACCTCCTGGGACTCTTAGATGAGAAATGGCTGTCAGAACATCACACCAATCATCACAAAATAATGTCTGTCTTCTTTGTCAAAAGATGTCTAAGTTAATAAATTTTAAGGGGAAACAAAGGTTAAAAGATGCTCTGACTTCAAGTCTTTTTCCTTTTTCTTCAACTTTCCATTTACATGTCACTGAAATAGCACCCGCTGTAGCTGAGGGGTCGTTATTGCCAATCTGCCGACAGATGCACGGGCGTCAGGCATGAAACCGTCTATAAGGCGGAGAGCGACGCTGCGTCTCTCGACTGCCGCAAACGCTGAAATAGAAGCGGAGATGTAAAGGTTTTTTTATGCTCACAGCTTTCCACGGGCTTGTGGTAGAGCGCTGATGAGCATGTGTGTGCAGGAGAGAGAGAGAGAGAGAGCAAGCATGATGGAGACACCCCGTCTGGAACATAGCTGCTGCTCACTTGGCTTAAGTACTGTCTCATACAGTATTTATATGTGTGGGCCCTGGTGTGATGTCAGATGCTTCACGCCGAGTTCGGAGGGAGGTTGTTTCAGAGCGACATGTTGGCAGCCCCACATCAAGCTGCTGACACACTGACGATGATGATTTTAGTCTCTGAATCTTCTCTCTTGCCTTGACGTGCATGGGTTTCTGTCACTTTATTCTTACTGATATTTGCAGGCACAGAGAGCAAAAGTAGCGACATCACACTTTAAATATCCTCTGCTGCATTAAAAGTGTCACTTCAGTAAAAGTACAGAAGCATTAGCATCAAGATAAAGTGCCAAAAGTAGAAGTACACATCGTGCAGACTGGCCCATTTCAGGATAAATATATATGATATCTTAACCAGTAATAGTACAATGTCATCCATGTGTTATATTTTGCAGTATTAATTGTAATCTGCAAAGTAACTAGTAACTAAAATAAAGTCAAATAAATGTGGTGGAGTAAAAGGTACAATATTTGCCTCTGAAATGTAATGAAGTAGAAGTATAAAGTAACAAAATGTGCTTAGTTACTTTAAAAAATACTACTTTTCCCCCAAATATTTCACACATTGATCATATTTTAATCTCGAGTATGTGTTGATTTTTCCCTACAGTTCATTGAATTAATGTCAATTTTAAAGGATGTGACATGAGTGTAATATAACAAAACAGCAGGCAATCTCTATTATAAAAAAATAATTATTACTTTCAAGGTCAAGCCAAAAAAAAGTGTTGGCGCTGAAAATCCTTGTATATGAATTTGAGTTTTTAGAGTCACAAAATATAATATTATGTTCTTCCAACAGGACCATGAGTCGGTGCTCTTAGCGGGGCTTTTCCCTGTGTCATCCCGAACATCCTCACTTATCTCCAGGCCTGATTCTCTCCATTTATGGAGTTTTGTATTCTGTTGTATAGTTATGATAATGGATGTTTGTTTTCTTTAATCTTATCTACGTGAATGAATGTAATGACCAAATTAGGTTCACTGTCCCCAGTTTGTTTAACTTCTTTACTAAAGCTCTCCATAAGTCCTCTGTCCTCCTGTGGAAAAACAGTCTCTGAGTGAAGACAGCAGGTTTCTCACAGGAATCATACATGTCAATATAGTGAGAACTTGCATTTCACCAAAAAATACACTTAATACCTTTTGTTAAATTCCTTCAAAGTCTTCATTACATATGAGTCTGCAGGCATGGATGTAAACTGCAGCTCACCTGGTTGGTGGAGGAATACAACCACAAGGCAGCAATTCTAGTTCTTTTCTGGGATTATATGTAACTGAAAGGTGATTAAAGATGCAAAGCCATTATCACCACTTATAGTACATCAGGCTGCTTAATGCCTTAACCACATATTGAGACGACCTTGGTCCATTGATTCGGTGTGTGTGGTATGCTTAAACCTTGCACTTGCTGTGTCTCTGTGTTGGTCGTGCAGTGATGGGGCGGCGTCACATGACGCTCGGCAGATGAACCTCACACGAGGTGGCCACCGCTGTTTTAACTGATTGGCACTGTTTTCACGGAGAGCTCAACCACTTGTAATCATCAAGTAGAACACATGCAGGTAGCGCACAGTGTGGACGTGTCGGACACTGTAGTACTTTCAGTGATTTTAATTTGAGGTCAGTGCAGCAGGACAGCAATCCTAGACACAGGCAAGGCAATCAGTGAGCTTTTATTTATGGCCAGACAGTCGAGAGTATCTAGGTCGGGCCCCTGACCTCAATACATTTCACTGCTGAAGAACGGGCTAAAGGCTATAAAAAAGTGAAGACGGCTGCTGTATAGGCCAGGCAGAGGATCACCAGAGAGCGTACCGAGTGATGCAAATGTTTGATGTGATGACTTTATTTGGGTTGGCTTGTTAGCTTAGCATGTTAACATTTGCAATTGATCACAAAACACAAAGTGTGGCTGAGGCTGATGAGAATGTGATTAGTTTGGCAGATATTTGGTAAGTATGAGACAAATTGATATTTTGACCTGATGATGGTGGTAGAGGAAAAGTGAGTGGGTCACCAAGGTCATTACAGTTTATCGTGTGAGGACAACGATTGTCTGGAGCCAGACTTAATTGAAATCTGCTAGCGCTACATAAAAAGTCAGAGGATCACCAAAGCAATGGGATTTATCCTCTGGGAACCATGAATGTCTGGACAAAGTTTACGAAGTTTCGTGTCAATACATCCAACAGTTGTTGAAGTATTGGTGCAACGCCGCCATCCTTAGAGCCACACTGCCAGCGTAGCTTAACAAGTTCCTGCGTTGTTCAGCGTCTGAACTCCCTCATTTCAAATCGAGTACAAAGCCAACACAATGTGTCCAAATATTTCCAAACGGCAGTGCAGATTGAGGGTATATGAAGGTTTTCCTCTGACATTTTCTTTCTTTAGATTTGAAGTTTTTAAATGAATGGATGCGAGAGTTTTATTTATTAAAACATGGCACCTTAATTTATCAATATGACTCAGCTCTGGACCTCCCTTTGTCATGGCATCAATACTTGACACCCTGAGGAAAACCTTGTGATGGATAATTGATCATAGCACCGATGAATAATTTGACCTTCAAGGGGAAATAATGAATACAGTTAATAAATACAGTAAAGACACAGTTCCTAATTTGAAGAGTGTCTTATTTGAAAACATCAGGACGGAGCTCGCATGCAGGGGTGTTCCAGGTCCGAGCTAATGAAACTAAGACCACTGAAAACGTGTGCTGTGCCTCGCTGAAGGAAAACATATGAGTGACGGCTGAATTAACAGCAGAAGAATGAGCTATATTGACCTGCTCGTTGCATATTCCACAACATTCACAGACCACAATGGTGCCAGGTTTTCCTCTTTAATGTGTTGTGAGTAGATGTAATTGATTGTTACCATGGAAACATGGCTCAGGGACAAGTGTGGCCAACTTTTTGAGTTAATTGCCCTGTTTTTATTTCAGTGCAACTGTCTAGCCGGCATCAGGGAGGACTGAGCATAAAAGACGCTGTAAATCAGTTGAACAGTGCTGGCTTTTGATCCTTTAAACGACAGCAATCTTTGCTCGTGACCCTCGTGTCGCAGCTTGAATGTGTCCATGAACTACAAGCACTTCAACGAGAGTGATGTTCCCCTCTGAGATGGTTTCATTTAAATCGTTTGTAGAGGACAGAAGAGGCGACGGTATCTAGTGTTTCACAACAAAAGAGCAGTTTTCTTCTTTGATTAGACATCTCTTGAAGGCTTCCTTTAAAACCTCCATTGAGATCCATCCCAATAGTTGTGGAGACATTTCACTCAAAACCACAAATGTCAATCTGCTGATAGCACTCACTAAAAAGTCAGGGGGTGGCCATAGTCATTGGGGTTCATCCTCTGGGGATTACAGGATGAACGTCACAGAAATTCACAGCAATCCATCCGAGAAATATTTCAGTCTGGATCAAGTCAAGTGTTGGACTAATCGACCAACAAACAGACGCTACCATCCCTAGAACCACACGGCTAGCTTGGATAAAATCTCGTGACCCTTGTGATATATTTTGTGACCCCTTGAAGAGTCCTGACCTCTAGATTGGGAACCACTGTGTAACATATCTAAGATGCTGTCCTCTGGAGAGTCAAAGCGACTCTCTTGAATTTAAGGTGCATAATTGGGTGCACAGAAACCAGTTTTACTGACCATTTGGTTCAACAAGGACAGTCTTCCCCTTCATAACTACTTGTCTCTTTTATTGAGTCACTGTCTTCCCACTGGAGCCTTTCTCAGAGTGAGATAATCGTCATACGGGCATATTAACTTGTCATGAGATACACCTAAAATCTTGTTTTGATAATAATCCTTGTACCTGCTTTGCATGGAGGAATACTTCAGCATCCCCTTAATTCCACCCCTCTGTCTTCCCCATCCCTCTTGCGTCATGACAGCCCACTTGAGCGCCCCTCGGCAACAATGGATCCTTTTGTTGTCGCTCGTAGACGTGACAGAAGAGACACGAGGGCTCTGCAATAACATGTTTACCACTCAATAACACAGCACTCCAACTGTTAATGAAGCCCGCACCGGGGGGAGCATGAACACAGGAAAGTGGGGGGAAAGGAGCGACAAAACACAGGAAGCAAGAGGGGTGTGAGAAGGGGGAGCATGAGAGTGTGAGAAGAAGGTTGTTATGTGGAGGAAGGGTGTGACTTATTGGAAGAAAATTGAAAATGTAATCCCTCTTTACAGCTCACCTCACTCCCCTCAGCAAACCAGATGTGTGCAAGAGGAAGATGTTCACGTTGTGCACTGAGGTATAATTTTCCATGTGATAATGTGATGTGTTCAATTATTACCATATGGAATCGTTGTAAGGGCAGACATGTTTTTTGTGTAAATATGACACAATTCAGGGGATGTTTTTGTGCCGCTTTCAGCCCTTTTATTAGCGTCTTTATTGATAAAACCTCAGAGGAACCAAAAGACATCAATTTATATGCTTACTGCCTTCAAAATAATAAAATAAATAATAATAATAAAATTAAATAATTACCTATACTTTCCCTAGCTGTACACTGAGATGCAAATATTTAGCGTTTCTCCTTTAATCTTAAAGCTGCATTAACTGATTTTTGGCCACTAGGGGGGCAGATGAGAGCGTTAGAAGATGGAGAATAGGTGTGAAAATTCTGCACACTGAGGATTGTTTGGTGCAAAGTTAACATTTAAAGTAGAAAATGGTAAATCACCAACAACTCTGGATGAAGATTTTCTGTGATATTGCGAAAGTCTCAGGTCTGCAGTTGGTATTCTGTCCACAGCTTTATATTTTAAGAGGCTGTCAGGTATTTAATGACTGCAGCAATAATGATTTACTCTGAGGGACTGGAGTGCCTCCTCACCTCCTCCAAATCTGTTAGAGTTAGAGTTAGTAAAAGATGCTCCAAATCAAGAATGTGTAATACGACATAAATATTTCCTCCAGTGAGTCATAAATGTGAAAGGGAAGAGGTGATGATATTGATTTCTCTGTGGGAGCAAGGATTTTGTTTTTATCTCAGTATTTTATAAATTCTTGTTTTCTTTTTCTCTTTATTTTATAGGAAAGACGCTTTATATTTTGGTGTTTTGCTGCTTTGTTTGGGGCTATAGGCTGTTTTTTTTTCTGATTTGACAGCTGTGCTTTGAGCTAAATGCTAGCAAACTCACAGTGACAGTTAACATTCTCATAGTATTTGCCATGTTTACTAGCTTAGCTTAGCATGTTAGCATACTAACATTTACTAACTGCCTATTTTTAATTGAATGGAAACTGGAAAATGACAGTTCTCTCTGATATCAGGCAACATCCAGACCTGCAATGCGCCAGAAAAGGGATGAAAGAGTCCAGCCCGGAGCAACATTAGCATCTTGTTTTGGCCACAGGATGACTCTAACTCACTGCTTTTAGCTGTGGTTTGGAGTACATCAACTCCTGAGAAAAATATCTGGCCTGTTAACTTGCCCCATGCTGGACCTTCATTTGCTAGCTTTGCCAGTGTGCCGTTTGGTGCAGGGCTGTTACTGTACAGGGGTCAATCACAACTTGCATGCTGAAAATAGCTGCCGGCTGCAGCTGGAAACAGAGTTAATAAGAGCTGTGAAACTGACCTTAAGTTTAATTTGCAGGCTGTAAAAGCTGCAGAGAAGCTGCAAAAGCTGCTTATTCTCTGTGCTCGCAGCAGCATGAGTAATGTTTCTTGCATTGCGTTCATTGGATTCAATGCTACTTTAAAAATATTGATCAAGGCGGGTGTGTTTTGGGTGAGAGCAGAAGATGCATCTTAATTCACAATATACAACTCCTGTTTGTTTCTCTCTGCTCAGAGAAACAATGAGCGAATGGCCTTCTGCTTGTCTCTCAGATGAAACGAACCACAAGTGGAACTGAACGCATGAACAAAGAGATGCCATCCATGTTTCTGTGCACAAAGTACATTACATGCACAATGAGAGCACCTGAAGGGAGAGAGAAAAAAGACGAAAATTAAGTGTGACATGTCCAACTGTGGTGACGTGTATGAATCATCTTAGCTCTCCCATATATTCACACCACTTGACTTGGAGGGCGAGATCGTACTCTTTAGTTCTCCAAGGGTCCTGCTCGCCACTTCCTCTGCTCTCCACAGGTAAAGCGTTATCAGAGCCGAGGTGGAAAACAGAAGAAAAAAGCATGGAGAGTAAAGAAGGTAACAGCGTGAGGTCAGAGTGAATTTCATAAAAGAGATGGTGGGAGAGATTGAGGCATGAAAAGGTGTGCCTATTGGTGCTGTAAGTGTATATAGGGCACTTAAAAGGCTTCGGCGTTCCCTCTCTCTGTATGTTCTTTTAAAAATATGTGTTTTTCCCTCTTTTCACTTTTTCCTTGAGGCTGTTTCTCTCAGCCTTTCCCCAGCAACAACCTTATATAAGAGTTCAAACACAGGGCGAATGGAGAGCTCTGCCCCTTGGCTCTGTGCTGAAACTGTACACCAGTCCAACTAATGCTTAACTCCAAATTTTACACAGCAAAGATCGCTGAAATCGAATCTTTGTCTTACTGAAGTTGTCAAAAATCTCTAATTTTCTTTGCAATTGGACACTGTGATGCAGAAAATGTAAGTTTCACGGTAGTTAGTGGCTGCGAGGGAGAACAGGGGATGTGGGCGGCATGAAAAGTGGAAAATGAATGTCCCTAAAATGAAAGTGAATCAATATGGCCGCCTGAGGATGTGAAAAGGTGGAATGAGAATGAGAGCGGCAGAGGGAGGAGGGCGCTGGAACAGAGTTGGAACAAGATTAATGATTGTTTAAAAAGGAACAGTATTCATCAGCAGTGAGCTTCAGGTGCAGAACAGCATCAGTGTGTGTGTGTGTGTGTGTGTGTGCCAGACTGGAAGCACACTGCAGTAAGTTTACACTGTCTTAACTTTCTAACTTCAATAAACAACCGTCCAACCATAATACTGATTATTTTGTACTGAATGCAACTAAGTGTGAGGCTTCATTTTTCTCTTCATTTAAAGTGTTGGCACCTTCATGTAGACACACACTCTTCCCTCACACACACACACAAGAGGTGATCCACTAGCACCACCTACAGGTTTGAGCATTTTTCGATTCAGGCCTTCAAAAACAAATCACTGACGCTGAGGAACGCTGAGGAAATGAGCACACTGTGAAAGATGTAATGCTTTATTCGTGTCAAAAGTCTTCAGGAACGTATTCAGCGCCTGTGCGTACAAAATAACGTCGCTCATAAAGTAAAAATCATCTTTTCTACAGGTAGCAAAACGGAGCGAACGTCCTCAATAAATAATCAGTAAGAAGTCAAAGGAATACAGCAGGAAAACACCTTCCTGGTCACATTCACGCCAACGTAAGTTCGTCCATCACTTGCACTTGTACGTGAGCTGCTTGCGATGGTAGTGGATCCACGCAGGAGCGGCGACAAGCCCGGTCAGGAAACCTATCATAGCGCCCAGACTGCAGGAAACAGGCCAAACCTATAGGAGGTGAGACAAGTGGGTCTGTGTTCACGGCCACAGTGTCATAAAACACCCCGATGCTGCACTGATGCATCCCTTTATTTCCCCCACAAGCATGTCTGCACTTGTAGTGTTCAGTTAAATTAAAGAGGAACTTCTAAAGGAAAAAAATACAGCAGCAGTGTCATTTAGAGTTATGCCGCTATTACCGAAGCGTTCCTTTAATCTGCATTTTCCTCCAGTCGTTTTGCAGAGAACCGACTTTGCAATTACAATTTTAATCTTTTCCTTTTCCATTTGAATATATTGAATTAATTAAATAAAGAGGCAGATTTAATGGTTGCTGTGCTGAATTATAATGTCATTCTTATGGACGTCGTACTCAATATGGTTTTATGATGAATGGAAACAGCTGACTTCTTGTTCACAGAGGAAACTGTGGAGGAGCTGCTGGGATGACTGCTCAGTAATTAAGAGAAATACTGTTAAAAGTTGTGAACCAGTCGCAGAAACTCAATATTGGGGACTAATTTTACAGGCCTGAAGAGGTTTTCTTGTTCAGTAATTCAAAAGCAAAAAACTAAAAAGTCTGTGGGACATAAATCTTTTTCTGCTTTTCTCTCCGGTTAATTATCTCAAGAGCACTCAGGTGTATCCTCAGACTCCTTTGAGGGGTCCTGAGCCGCAAGTTGACAGCCACTGTTATAAACGACCGTTACACAGAGCGGACTGTACTCATCTGACCTACAGTCCTGAGTTTAAATATCTTAGAATGAGCTCTTTATATCTCTCTTCCACAGCATCAACTGTCTTTCTACAGTAGTCCAGAAGGGGCTACTGATGGTGGTTCTCCTACATGCTTGGAAAGGGGAGGACGAGGCGAGGGGTATTCAGCGGGTTGCAAGCTGCAACCGCACCGCTAGATTACACTAAATCCTCCACACTGCTCCTTTAATGCAAAAATAAGTTGGCCCCAAACAGCTGCCTGATGCCGGCAGTTTTAGGGGCATCGATTATTCTAATCTCACCAACTACTCGCAAGCAGGTGGGAGCCAGAATGAACAATTTACAACTCCACAGACAAAAGTACGAGAGGTTTAGGATACCAATACAAACATGTCTTCTCTACGGTTTATGAGAGGATGTTCAAAGTGTGCTGACCTGCCAGGGCCTGTCCCAGTCCAGAGGGATAGGGAAGGCTCCAACCCAGGCTCCTACCACCGTGCAGGCCACTGTAATCTGAAGACACGTGTCCCATACAGACATAGCTCTAGAGCCAGAGACAGAGCAAAGCAAGGACAGTCAGCGTATTAAGCTAACAGCGACAAGATATCGTAAGCACTGGAAACTTATGGTAGAAGAACAGGGAGCAGGGGAGGAAGAAACGCTGATTTTAGGCTCACCCATGCCGACTGAACACTCGTATCCAGGCCTGGACGTTGGGGCCGAGGACACAGAGGCACCTCAGTGTGGTCAGAGAGGTGAGCAGCACAGCCAGGGAGAACGTCTCTAAGGCCGATCTGAAGCACACATGACAAATTAGAGGTCACGGCACAGTTTTAGTGACGCAAACGTCCTGTGGAGGCAGAAGCTGCATCAATGCAGCAAAGTAAAGAAAGCAGCAATCGTTAGCAGTGAGTAATTACAAGGTATAAAACATACAAAGACTAAATGGTCCTCTTTAGATGATGACAGGCAGACTGTTGCTACAGCTAGCTCTCAGGCTGCTTGACTAAAATTGATCAGGAATCAATAAGGGACCGAATAAAGAAGCAGAAGCAGTAATGGCACTGGTATCAATAAAATCTCTTTAGTTCCCATCCCTACTCCTCCTGTATTTTTTTTCTCTGTTGTATATATCTCTATTGTACACACATACAGGTACAGGACATGAACTTCATTAGCTACTCACTCGATCAGCGGCGCTCCATACAGAACCACCACAGTGTGGAAAAACAGGCATGACAGGAAGAAGTACAGACAGGAACGAAACAACCTCGACAGCTGCACAAAAAAACAAAACATGTTTTAAAAAAACAAAAAAGAGTTAAAGAGTAAAAGCCGAAGCCTTTGACACTTGAAAGAAACTTAAGAAACTTGAGATTTGCTCCAACTTTTAGCTCTTTTAATCCAAGATCTTTTCTGTTTGCCACTGTTAGGGTTGCAAAATTCCAGGAATATTCAAGGTGGAAATTTTTGATGGGAATTAACGGGAACAGGGCAAAGTCCCTGCTGAGGTATGTTGACACAATTGCCATTTTCCATCTATTTTTTAATTGAAATTGTGCAATTTTTCTGAAATTCCTGAGCTTGAATTCCCTTGGAAAATTTTCCATAGGTTAACTAGAAATCACTGCCTTTTATTACATTAAATTCATAGTTTGCAGTGCATGTACTTTTTACTCACCTGTATATCTTTCTTACCCTGCATTGCGACCCTTAAGAGGGGACCTGGCCCACAGTTTGGGAACCACTGGCTAAACTAGCCAAGTGGGTTTAAAGCAGTTAAAATTAGCAGTTAGCTAAATCTCAACTAGCTACAACATTAAAATGCTAACGTTACTAACACACTGACGCATTAATATAAACAATCTTATAATGTGTATCAGTCGCAGGGTCCTTTTTATTGTAGTGAGTAGTTTAACTTTTCATGTAACAAGTAGTTTTCCTGCTAATACTTCTGTACTTTTACTTTAAAGTGTCAAAAGTTGTCAACAGTTTTCTGCCTCAGTTAGCCTTCCAATGCTACCAATAGCACAGCAATCTCGATGAATGGAGGTCAGCACCTTGTATCCCAGTGTGTGCTTCTTTGTGGGCGGTGTGATGCCGAGCAGCCAGAAGACGGCGACACTGACCGCGGTGACCGCCCCGGACGCCGAGTAGAGCCACAGCAGGTGTGTGCCGTACACCGAGAAGCCCGGCACTAACACTGCAGGTAGGACGGTCGCCATGAACACCGAGGCGGCGATGATGGCGTGAGTGGACGCCATGGCTCTGATTTCATGGTCCCACATTATGAAGGCTGTCTCTAACTACGACAGCAAACTAAGAGAAAGGACAAAATCCCAATAAAAGACTTTAAATTGTTAAATTGGTAACGGATGTACGGAGTCCGTTGAGTCCATAGGTGACTTTCTGGACTCGTCTTCCGTAAACATGGAGTGACAGTGGCTTCCGTGAGGACTTCACAATAAAGGTTCTATAGTATACCTTGCAAATGAAAGCGCAATTACCAGTTGAAAAGAAATAAAACGAACGAGAGAATATTATTTAATTTAAATTTAAATTATAATATCTTTCCCCATGTAAATCTATTAGGTATACATACCACGCATATATAATTTATTGTTAATTCCGTCCAAGAGTGATGATATGGCATTTACAATGTGCAGCAGTGCGTTAAGAGGAGTCTTGTTCTTTTTTCATTTGATATAGAATTATATTGACCTCTGCTAAAGCTAGCATGAGCTGTCTTTGTGTTTTAGTGTTTGTGTGTCTGTGCAGAAAGTGAGACTGTCATTATAATTCTCTGTATTCTCCAAAATGAAATAAATCAGTTTCTGGATTCTTCAAAGTGTCTCTGCTTAGCTATGCTACACTTTAGTATACAGATGTTTGGCCTACACGTGCATTTAATTGCTTTTTTTTTTTTTAAAAAAAAAAAGACACCAAGTTCAACTTTGCAAGAGTGACTGTCACGTTCAACAGTCCTCTATTTTGAAGAGAAACTGCAGGAAACAGAAGGTATTATTCTGTAGTTATCGTGACATATTTTAAAGGGTATCTTTTGTAACCAATCACAGATAGTCAGCAAAGTTTTACCGGATCTTCATGTGATGGACAGTAGCATCCACCAATGAGTGGTGAGATTCACACAGCTTTGACCAATCAATCTGTTGCAAATACGAGAGAGGAAGTAACGAGCCGGAAGTTTAGAAAGATTAACCGAGCTAGTAAAATTTAGCATTATTTGTTGTTTTATTTTGACCAGCCGTTGAAAACCATTGGATTAGACAAACATAAGGAAATATGGTTTGTGAAAAGTGTACGTATCACAGTATTCAGATGTTTTTTATCCCCAAATCTCACCTACATTTGGACTGTTGGCGAAGGCTTGATACTCTACGAAAGCTAACGTCGTGTGAACGCTAGCTGTTGTCATTTCTGCCCTCGTCGTTGTTTTGGTTTATTGTTTTCTTTACTAATTTCGTCTTACTGTTTTAGGCGAGAAGAAGCTTGGCAAAGTCATCACACCTGACACCTGGAAGGATGGAGCACGGAATACAACAGGTAAACAGAGGACTCATATTCAGTGAACATTTGTTTTGAACATAAATCGTAGTTAAACCCATATGTGTAGCTACATTGGTGTCAGGTTTTAGAATAAATAAAACCACAACATATTATAATGTCATGTTACTGAGATGATGATGTTTCTTTTCCTTCAGAGGGCGGTGGGCGTAAGCTGAATGAAAACAAGTTCCTGACTGCTAAGAAAGCCAGGTGAGTGGCTCACTAAAGCCCAGCTGTAAATCAAAGTGTTCTTTCATTGTTTGTGAGGGAACATCCCGAACATCGACTCTGTTTGTATCAACAAGAACTCATAGAAAAAAAGTTTTTATCAACCCCCTCTGATCATTGCACGTTTATTAGCATGTTCATTTGTTCCCTAGACCTCTAACGTTAGCATGGCTGATTTAAAAAAACAAAACAAAACAAAAAACATTTGTGCATTTGTCCTGATGGATCTGTAATGCATCTCCCTCTCAGGTTTGACCCCTACAGCAAGACGGGCTTTGCTACCTGCAGGATCTGCAAGAGCTCAGTTCATCAGTCCGGATCACACTACTGTCAGGGCTGTGCATACAAGAAAGGTATTCTGTCACTCACACTGGACTACATACTGAGCAGAAATTCTGATGCGTTTAATGTTGTGAGTTTCTTTTGTTCTTCCTGTACCGCACTATGGCTAAGACTCATGGAATCTTAGTTAAAACCCGATCATGTTTGAGAGTTTTGCACAAATGAAAGAAACCGTGAGAGAATGCATTGTCTGGCCAAGGCTAGTGCAGCAGAGACGAGCTCGAAAATGGGGCAGCATCTCTAGAGGGATGACTTCACACTATTTACTCACTGAGTGAACAAATTTAGACTCTGAAAACAGCAATTTGCTCCACCCATATTGCAAAATAAGATCATTCACCCTAACCTTGTTTTGTGTGTAGCAGTGCAGATCGTTTGGGTTTATTTGGCCAGCTTTTAAGACACTGGCTGTTTGAGATGTCAGTGCCCAGTAATCCTGTAAAATCCACACATCAGACTGTGATCAGGGAACATTTCTTCAGTAGAAACAGTTGACAGGGAGGTCTGTGGCTTATCCATCCAGAGTAATTGGGGCACTGTCTGAAGTTTAAGTATCTATATGACTAGATATAAAGAATTAAATGAAAAAAATCTACGTTTTATACTTTAATCATCTAACTCTAACATCAGCGACAATACTGATTAACATTTATTCATAAAGAAGCAGAACCGTGAGTCTGCAGGCAGAATCAAGAGCACTTTTATAGGTTTGTTTGAGTTAAGTGTGTTTGCTGTCACCAGCACACTTCACTGTCTAACATTTACAATGAGTGTTGAAATCCAAATAAGTGGACATGTCAGAAAGCATATCTCAATGAACCTTGAAGCGGGCAGTGTCAGCTGCCGAAAACCAGGCCAGATAAAGCTGCAGTGGACACACAAACAGAATAAACAAGTTAGGGCAGATCCATGTGAAGTGAGTGAAGGCTCCATGTCCAGAAGGCTCAGCAAACATGACATCACAAAACTGACCCCGCATCGCAAAGCTAGCCGAGTGTGTGTTGGATCTGGAAGAGCGGGCTGTTTACAGTGAATGTGTGCCACTGAAACAGCTGGAAACAGATTTGTTTTTTTTTTTAGCAGTAAAACAGGAAAGTCACATGTGAAAAACAATATTGAATTGAGCAAACTTCCTAGCACTGTTTCCAGTTGTTTGTAGTGACGAACCTACAGAGGATTATTACCAATTCTGCTTTTCCCCACAGCTCTACTGAGATTTCTAGCATCCTTTAACTCATTCTGTTGGTTTTCTGGGCCGTAGATTCTGCTGTGGTTCAGTCTTACCGCTCTCATCAGCGTCAACAGGCAACAGGTTTTCCGCTACCTGCCCAGCACAAAATAGCAGACAGACGATGTTAATGACTAGCATTTAGTGACAGAGACAGATGTTTCCCTCGGGAGTTAGAGCTAAAATGAGAGTGAGCACTGGAGAACAGCTCCAAATGAACGCTAACGTTGCTGTGTGTCCGCCGGATTTGCTCATGCATGCTACATAACACAAGACGTGCACACCTGCTCCTGACGTTGCTCTCCCCTCTGTCTGCACTGATGCTTTTTTCATTGCTTTTTTCTTTTCGTCATCCCTTTTCGTCTCTCCAGGGATCTGTGCGATGTGTGGCAAAAAAGTTCTGGACACCAAGAACTACAAGCAGACATCCGTGTGACAGGGTGCTGATCAGAGAACAGCTCCACGAGCAAACAACGCGAGGATGAGACTGATGGTGCATGTTTGTCATCTTGTCACATGTTCAGTATTTCTTCCACCATGTCCTGTGATAGACAGCAATAAGTCTTTACTGTTCTCCTTCCCACCTCTGTGACAGAGAGAGGTTTGCAGGTGGCTTTGCCCTCTTGTATTGTACAATGTCAAATAATGCCACAGTGGCCGTAAACAGGGAAATACTGTTGTCTATAAATACACCGCAATGTTATCACCTTTTTCTCAAGTTGAGGCTTCTAGATTTTTTGTGTATATTTTAAATTCAGTACTTAGACTTGAATTCTTTGCTTTTTAAATTTGCTATTTCTGTATGTAATATATCAAGTGTTGCATATTTTCTTTTTGTTGTTGAGTGAATTAAATCATTCTATATGAGGACATTTGACAGGATTATTTTTTACCTCCGCCTGAGGCTATGAAGGATACAGCTTTGGCCTCTTACGCACAACAAACCCACATTTGTCCTGTAATAATTGGGTTAGCCTTAGATAATCATATTTAGAAACTGTATGCCGCACAGTCGGTTGTGACCCCCTTTCCCACTGCTGTCAGAGATGGAGGTTATAGTTCACAGGTTGTTTGATGACAGGGTCCTCCATTGATATTTAAAGGCCTTGCACTCCCTCAGGCCCTCGTCCACATGCGCAAACACAAGCTTTTGTGTCTCATTATTGATTTATGCTGTTGCACCACAGCGCAAAAGCAGAACCAGTGTCCAGCTAATGTGCAGTCGGTATCACTGGGACGTAGTAAATGAGTCAGGCCTTCAGGCCTGTTTGTTTCTACTTTGCTTACAAATGACTACAACTGGTGATACAGTTCATGGACATTGGATAATATCCCACTGTGCCTGGGGAGCAGCCACGTCCAGCGGCACAAAAACAGGCAACAACTGTTTATCTAAGAATAACTCAGCCAAATCTCAAGCTCTCAATGCTCACATCCATTGATTTGGATGACATCCAACACTAATCCAAATAATGTCAATGATCAACTAAAATAAATCGCTCGGTCCCAAGTCCATGCTATATACACACAGTGTGCATAATGTACTATATATATGCATGCTGTTTCTCCAGTTTATAGAGAAGAAGTCAATGTACGTTACCATTTTGTGCTACTAACACAGATTTGCTCTGCACACGGACTTTTTAGGGATAGCAAAGCCGGTCTGTTTACCACTTTGATCCAGACATTCATGATCACCACAGGATGAATTCGTTTGACTTTGGTGAACCCCTGATTTGTTCTCCAGCGCCACCAGCAGGTCAAAGTTTTCACAGAGACAGTGGCTCCAGCTGCCTCCATCTTGATGGCACCTGACTGAGGGCCGAATGAAGCCTGGTGGCTGAAACCTAGCAGCTAGCAGCCACTCAGAGCAGTCATACCCATAATTATGCATAACTTTAAGTCTTAACATAATTTCATTAAGTGAGTTATGTAAAATTAATCCTGCGTACACCAGCTATACAGACCAAAAAACGTTTTTTGTAGCAGGCTGTAAACATTTTTAGGTAAACCTCGTGTCACTTTTCCGGCATAAATGCACCACATTCTCAAAATCTATTAGAATTAGTATGAAACGCAATCATTGTCTGTCATAATGTCATTAATGAAACGAACACAACACACTCAAACATTCTTCTTGACATACTCAAAGTAAGCTTGACAACTTTAATAATGTTTCTGTCATTTTATTTCAGCAAAGGATCTTCAAAATACATGACACAGTGGTCATTGATAAAACCAAAAATATCTTCAGCACATCATTCATTGTACTCTTTGGACTACAGAAATAATTTGATTTTTATCTTTAAAATGCAATATATTACAAAGACTTTATAAATGTAGATTTAGAAAGGACACAAATCATTAAAATCGCTGGATTCTAAATATAATAATAAAGCAAGGACAGGTGTAAGGGTATCACTTGTGTGAAAGCACCAATGAATTTCTCAGAGAAAAAAAAAAACATTTTCAGTATTGTCATGTTACGACATTGCACTCAGGTTTCATACATTATAACAAGAATATTGCTGTGTAAGACTGTAAAATATCTCGCAAAGGCACCAAAAATATGAGTCTTCTACTTCCCACTGTGTTCACAGTGATTTCAAATAGTGGATTTCTGCGGCAGGAAGTCAGATGTGGACCCATCGTTGCTCTAGAGCTTTCCCTGTGCTGCTGTGTGCAGAGGCTCGGGAGTGAGTGGTGTACGACATTTGTTAGGCACGATGCGAAAGAGTCAGGAACTCCTCCCGAATTTTGGGGTCCTCCAGGCAGACTCCCAGCATGGTGCTCGTCACTGTGCAGCTGTTCATCTTCTGGACGCCACGCATGACCATGCACATGTGCCTGCAAACACACACACACAGCTCAGATTTGCAGCTTCCTGCTCTGAGGCAAGTCTCTGAATTGAAAGGGGAAGGCCACCAATTTGACTCATCAAAGTCTTCTAGTTTACAGATATATGTGAAAAAAGTTGTATAAAGTCGGTGTCGGACGCGGCTGAAGACTACAAGTTTGACAACTTAAAAAATCTGGAGGTGTTAAATTAGAAAGAAGCGAGCTAACCAGAACCTCCTCAGCTCGGCTCGAAGCTAACAGCTCAGGGCGACAGTAGCCGATACAAACATGACACATCTGATTCTCTGAGTTGCATTATGGGTAATGTAGACGCAAGATTTGGACAGTGAAGACAAATGCGTGGAATATAACTTCCGAGATCTCTGGTTCAGCTGTGTTGATGCTTCATGATGTTATCAATAATTTAGCTTGTTTGCTAACATTATGCTAACATTTAGCACCTGAAAGCAACTGGTCATACCAGACCAAGCTAGGAGGCTGAGTCTACCATAAGTCTTTCCCTTCGTGTCTTTCAATTGCATCTCAGTCCCTCCAACTGAAGACTTGGAGAGATGGAAGGAAAAGATGTCAGGAAGTAAAATGTGTTTATTGCTGAAAGACAACAGACTGCTAGGCACTGATTAAAATGGAAAATAACCAATCATGAGGAGAGAAATCCTTCTCATGACTGAAGGCAGTTTGGAAAGGCGGTTCTTCAACACAGATCCTTTACTCTCACTGGAACGGCCTCGTGGTGGCAGACTTTAAGGATTTGCAGGTCGAGCGAGGACAGTTTGGGGAATGGCTTTAAGGAACTGTGTTTGTGTGTGTGTACTCACTTTGCTTCAATAACCACAGCCACACCTTTGGGCTGCAGAGCCTCTGATATTCCAGTTGCGATCTGCTTGGTCAGCCGCTCTTGAACTGAGAGAAAACAAAGCATGATAAATGCAAACCAGGCCGCATTCAAATTTTTAGATGAGCTAGAAGAAAAGTGGTAATCACATGCAAAGCCTGTTAATATTGCATTCATTTCTTTTGTGGCTTACCCTGAAGCCTCCGACTGAAGACCTCCACAATCCTGCAGAAACCAGAACAGAAGCAAAGTGGAGTGGACTGATTACAGATCAGATTGATCTTTTCATAAACACAGTCTGTGACCCCTGGTCTCTAGTATGGCTATCCAACTCTACAGACCCTTCATCTGTGAATGATTCACCCGATAGAGTTCTCTGAATCTGCCGTGCAAGATTCAACAGCAGCAAGTTTGTCTAAAAACACAGTGACTCTGTTACTGTTATTCTGGGTTTGTATGTTCAGAGACGGTGTGATATTTTAGGAAAGGGAGACAAGGAGACAGACAGAGAGGCAGTGATAATAACTGCTGATTCCCACAGGTCTGAAGGGATTTTCTCACGGCTCGAGGGCGGATAGAGTTTAGATTTGTGTCTGTGAGTGTGCCTGGTGAGAGGACTAGATGATGGCCACTGGGCTTAGACTTAAGCCTCCAGGTCAATGCACTGAGATAACAGAAGAACTCAGCCACCCGGCACTAACACCAGAAACATACAGCCACAGTGGCAGCAGGAGGGTATGATATGTGTGTGTTACCTTGCTAGCTTGCTCAGTCCCACCACTTTTTTGTTGGGAATATACCCAATGTGAACCTGGAGAGAAGATGGCAGCATGTCAAAGCAGAGGTCACATAATCAGAGCAAAGGATTGTGAATATTATCGACTCGGTGTTTCGACCAGCTCACAAGCAGAAACGAGGGCAGTAACACGCACATGCACAAAGACAGCATATCAGGTATTTGTTTGTAAGATTGATTTAGTTATTCCTTTGAACCCAGAAACACTCCACGTGCATTCCCCCTTTGGTTCACACACATGCAGACTTACCTTGCCAAAAAAGGGCACCAGGTGATGTTCGCACAGGGAAAACATGTCGATGTCCTTCACAATCACCATCTCTTCGTGGTCTTCATCGAATATGGCATTGTTTAAGACGTCTTTGGGCACAAACACACATGTACACATGTTAGAAAATATTTTTAACACATAGTATGATTGTGGAAGACTAAGAAATGTTCAGATTTGTGAGGCTGGAACTACTTAACGAAAAAAAAACTTATATATATATATATATTTTTTTTTTACAGCTGCTGTAATGTAAGAGATTTGGGAATGTTATCATAGCCAATAGTCCTGCCAAAACCTGACTACAAATGTAGTTTGGCAGCCTATAAGTCTATATGGTGAGCTGCCTGGAGGAGCAGCTTACAGCTTAATGCAACCTCATGCAAACATCACCACCACGAGCTACAGCTATTAAACGCTGATTTTGATGCACAACCATTAAAGGCTGTATGTTTCCGTTAGGATGCATGGCCGTCTGCAGAAGTTTCTATTGTCCTGGTCACGTGGATTTTTACTGTTCTAGCAGAGAGAGAGGGACCGTAGCCCATCACATTAATGACAAGAGCATGTCCCAGTGTAAAGCCCACAGATGGGCACCTGTTGACTCACCGTCGACGGTCTCGTGGTAGCCCTTGGTGAGGAACTGCATGGCCTTGGCGGCGCGCAGCGGCGTGCGCAGCAGCCCCTGCCGGTCTATGTCCTCCCCGAGCTCGCGGAGGATGCTGGCGTAGGCGACCTCGAGCGCAGGTAAGCGAGAATGGTCCTCGGCTTCTTTGCGGGACGTCTCGTGCTTGCGGCGCACGGCGGACTTGCTGGTGTCTATGATGAGGTCGCTGAGGCCGTTGTTGCAGTGGAACTCCTCCACGGTGTCGTTCATCATGCCGTTGCAGTGGCCGTTCATGTCGGAGCGCTTCAAGTCTGGAAGAGGAGAAGAGGAGATGAGAGAGGCGGTGATGTCGAGCTTCCCGGCGGGTCTGGTGGGCTTCTCCTGTTCCCGGCGCGCGCCGCGTTTATAAACCCGCGGCCACGTGCGCTACAGTGTTTCCATTTGTCAAGGTGCCGCCGACGTCAAACAATAATTTCGTCAGCAGCGTTAAATGTCATCACAGACACCCCCCCCACCGCCTCTTTGCCGAAAAAAGTAGGACATACAACCGGATTTTCTGCATCCCATCCACACAACAGCATCTGTCGCGTTCATTAGTTCCAATCTTTCTTCCGCTGAAACTGCACACATCAGTCTGGAGCTCATGACTCCACGTGGAGCTCAGGCATAATTGCTTTTTACCCTTTAACTTCCAACTTCCATAAGCAACCAACAGTAAATAAAAATCTGTTCTGGGGAGTCTCCACCATTTGAAACCTCGTTTAAAAGCCACTGTGAGTCTTCCAGGTAGCGTGAATCAAGGTGTATGTATATTAGTATGAAACCACCTAAAGGTGAATATCAGTGAGCTGCAGAGGCAGTGGTCTCATAGCAGTGTTGTAAACAGAGCAGTGATGCTGCAAATCAACTGTTGAGCCATTGTTTCTCAAGGTAGAAGCACATGTGTAGGATTTATCTATCAGTGAGGGTGCATTGCTGATTACCCCTTGCACCGCTTGAGACCCTACAGTGGCCTTCAGGTAACATAAAAACACAAAAGTCCCAGTGTGGAGCCAGAGAAAAATGGTGGTGAAAAAAAGAAGGCTGACCTATAACCTTTATATCTTGGGATCAGATGGCTGTGAAATTTAATTTTCCATGATACCGGTGGAATAATTTGAGTAAGTGATCATTTGTAGCGAGAACAACAATTCCTGGAGAGGGATGAAACGGTGGCTGAGTAAAGAACACACCGTATCCCACGTCCTCAAACCATCCTTATAAACCAAACCCTCACGTGTTCTCTTACGTGCATGTTCAGTTGACAATGGAACAAGAAAGTGTAATCTCTTGTTCTGGAAACACATGCATGTAAAAGGCTGTTTAACATGACCTCAGTCATACAGTTTCTTGGAATATTGCTGGAGCAGAGATGTCACATCTTCTCACATGACGGCATATGATTGATTACCTTTGCTTTTTACACTTCAACCAACAGAGCAAAGTGATTTTGTGTATCTTCAGACTTTCCCTTTAGCAGAGGAGTTTTATTTTGTTTGCCTTCTCTGTAAATATACAATACCCACTAATTGTATAGTAAAATAAAGAGTATTTTTTGGGCTTGCCCGAACGACGGCTCAAAAATATAATGTTGTAAATGTCAAATCGTACTTAAAATAAAATAATTTATGTAATAAAAAAAGTCTAAAATACAAATTAAACTACTAAATGTTCTCTCTAAGCTCACTCTTCTTTTTGTTCTTCCTCTTCCTCTGCCAATTCATGCTTGTATGTTTTCTTGCTGTTGCTTGTCATGTATAAAAGTCACTGCATCCATCCATCCAATCTGTGCAATATTAATGTGTCTGTTGGTGCCTATGCCACACAAATGATCCCAGCTGAGCAATCCAAAGTAATCTTTAAAAATCAGATGACCAGTTAATGCCAAGCATGCACAAATAGCACATTTCTCTTGCAAAGCTTAGTAAGAAAATAACAGGAATTAGTCTCAATAGACCACATTATGTAATGTTTTAATTGCTGTTTGGAGGGAATATTTGAGATGATAGACACTCATTATCTATGGGGGTCATCTGTTGTTTCAAGGCTGCATTTTTTTACAGTATTGTTGGATGTTTTGCTGAATATGTGGCACAGAGAACTGTCACACAGCTTCATGATGAAAATATTTCAAAGCTAAGGCCACTCTTTCTGGGTTACTGCTCCACATAACACACTTCATGTGGGTGTGGATGTCATACAGTTGTAGATGTGCTAATGATAATCAGCAAAAATGCATTTTTTGTTGTTGAGGTTGTTTGTTCTTCCCACGCATCAACAGTAAAGAGATATTTATCATCATAGCATGCCTTTGAAGGTTGAAGGGCTTTGAAACACGCTTGAATTATGTCCTCCAGGGATCACCTGAAGACACCAGTGGGGCCCATTCATTGGCTGCTCTGTTGAACAGGTGCTGTACACCGCGGGGTCAGTGGCTGATCAACCAGGGGATCAAACAGCCACTCATGGAAAAAACAAAATTGAGGAGAGGTGATTCAATGATGGGAATAAACTGTCGAGATGCCACGGTGGCACAACCAACTGACCAATCCAAATGAATCCTAAAAAATCAAATGACCACAGTTAACGCAACTTATAAATAAAAAGACAAGGTTTTAAATTAATCCCTGAATTGCACAATCAAATTATTTTCTTTTGTTTTTCATGATACGTTTCCAAGACAAAGCTATGCAGACTTCTAGCGTGAGTGTGAGCCTTCTACTTTGCACCTGCTGACACACTTCATGTGCGTGTGGATGTCACAGGGTGTCCTTGGTAAGTTTGTAGATGTGCTAATGATAAACAGCAAAAATGCATTTTTTGTTGTTGAGGTTGTTTTTTCTTCCCAGGCATCAGCAGTAAAGAGATATTCATCATCATAGCATGCCTTTGAAGGTTGAAGGGCTTGAATGATGTCCTCCAGGGATCACCTGAAGGACATCAGTGTCCAATGTTGTTACAGGAGAACCGAGAAATACAACGATCAAAGCTCCGATACACTAGGTGGCGGTATGCATCCTTTACGTTAGTTTACGAGTCGTCAATAAACACAGCGAAGAAGAACGTAGTTTCCTGTTTGGCCACAGTGGTGGCGGGAGATTCCAGCATGGCGGTGCAGCCGAAACAGAACCTGTCAATGGACAGTGCAGCCGAACATGGCTTTCTAAACTTTATTTTTTCCATGCCGGAGAAACCGGACACCACTTTCAGGATATTCGACCGTAACGACTACTACACCGTTCACGGAAAAGACGCCATATTCGCGGCGAAGGAAGTGTTCAAAACGAATGGGGTCATCAAATACTTGGGCTCAGGTGATCTCTATAGCCTAGCTAACTAAGTAGCTAGTCTCCCGTTTAGCAAGTTAATTGATTTGCGTGTTGTTTATGCATTTACTCTGAGGTTTAGATGTAGCCACAAGCTAATCTAGCTACACATGCATGCATTAGCTGCAGCTAATGGCTAAAGCCAGGCACTGTGTGTTGCTTCATTGGGAGCTTTGCACGAAATGTAGTTTCACAGGTTGTACCTATTAAAATGTGACTATGTTGGCCTACAGGGAGCCGCAAGCTGGAGAGTGTGGTCCTGAGCAAGCTGAACTTTGAGGCCTTTGTGAAAGACTTGCTGCTGGTGAGGCAGTACAGAGTAGAGGTGTACAAGAACCACAGCAAGAGCAGCAAAGAGCACGACTGGAAGCTCGAGTACAAGGTATTGTGTTCAGCAAGTGTATGCTTGTATTGATTAGATGTATGTATGGATCTACAAAAACACACGTCTAACATGGTCCCACAGTGTTAAAAGACAGATATGAAATGTGTAACATGAAGTCGTCTGAGTTTCACTGTGCATTGCATCGACAGTTTCCTGCTTTAAAATGAGCTTTTTCCCGAAGGATCCTAACAAAATGAAAGCTGGAAACATTACTTTATTGAGTGCACTGTTGCTGTTTGCAAGAAGATTGTGAGCAGCTTCTCGTTCAGTTGAAAAAGTTGGAAGAGGAGGACAGAAGATGAGACCACAGCACAGAAAGAGTTAAATATGCCTGCACACCAGCTGAGGAGTGAGTTTCCTGCAGACTCACAGACACCATTTTGTCTGTCCTTCTGTTTGTCCTTCACGACTTCCTCTTAGTTCCAAACAGGATTAACACCCAAATGAATTGAAAGCGCATTACGTAAGAGACTCTCCGAGGCTCACAGGTCATTAGACTGAGATTGATCAGGACAATGAGGTGTGCCGCTCCAGAGCATCACATCAGACAAAAACCCCTCGCACATGAAAACAGGGCTGGAGCTAACAGCTATTTTCATTAGCAATTAATCAGTTAAATAAACCAATAAAAAGGCTTGTTATTATCTCTCTGTCAATCATCTGAACCCTCAGGCCTCTCCGGGGAACTTGACTCAGTTTGAGGAGATTCTGTTCGGCGGTGGAACCGGAGCAGAGGGCTGCGCCGGCGTCGTAGCCGTGCGGTTCGCTACGGGAGCTGACGGACAGCGCGTGGTCGGGGTCGGCTACGTGGACGCGGCCCAGAGGACCATGGGAGTGTGTGAGTTCCCGGACAACGAGATCTTCTCCAACCTGGAGTCCCTGCTCGTCCAAATCAGCCCCAAAGAGTGTCTCTTAGCTCAGGGGGAAGGCAGTGCGGATGGCACGAAACTACGGGAGGTACGTGGGGACAAACAAACACCTGCTGTGTTGGACTGTTAACATGCATAATTGTCCAGTTCCTTCTGAAATCAGTAACCATCTCCTACAGTGTTTTTACCCGAGAAGCTGAAAGCTAATCAGAGCTAACGTTTGAGTTAAGAAGTCTTAAAATGTCATCCATACACACGACCTTGTTATGTGTTTGTGAAGGTGGTGCAGCGTGGCGGCATGCTGGTCTCTGACAGGAAGAGAGCGGAGTTCAGCAGCAAGGACATGGTCCAGGATCTCAACAGGCTGCTGAGGGCCAAGAGAGGAGAGACTGTGGCGAGCAACACGTTACCTGAGCTGGACAAACAGGTGAACAAACCACAGAGCTCTCTGACATGCGGGATTCAATCACCTGAGACGAGTAAGAAACACAATAATTCCACTGACATCACCAGAGATTTCCGTCACACACGACACCATCAAGGAGAACACAGTAACAGTACTATGTTCTGATCCAAGAGGGGAATTTAAACCTTAGAAAAGAGGACACAGTCGTTCTCAGTGATTTGGGAGTGGCTGCAAATTGGCGCCTATCACCAAACCAGATTTCACTCTCGAATTTAACATTTTAAAGTTTCTCTGCTGACACTTTGCTTAAATGCCAATGTAAGCAAAAAGCAGTGGTACCTGTAAGTTTTTTTTTTATTTGCCTTCCCTCATTACCACCACTGAGGTGCCTTTGAACCCTGGCTGCTCTATGGGAAGCTGCTCAGTGGCCAGCAGATGAGTCTGTTTTGTACTGGGCAGCTTCCAGGTGTGAATGTGTCTAACTGAAAAATAGAATCGAAAAGAGACTCACCTAAGAGTATTTTTCCAAAATCCTCATGAACCTCTCTGCACATCAGCGTCAGTTAGCTCTACCGCACAGCCCTCTCTTAAAAAGAAAATTTAAAAGCTGGTTCGCCTTTTTTCTGCGGTTATTTCCTTCTTCAAATCTAATCAAACTTTATTGATATGGCAATTTTCATACTTAAAAGCAACACAAAGTGCCTCACAGAGGCTAAAAACAACGAAGAAGAAAACCCAGCCCTCCCGCCCCCATAAAAACATACATACAGTGACATATAAAGACACACTCACAGACACGCACGAACACACACACACCCGTGCACACACCCATACGGACAAGGCAAGGAATAAGCCACCTTTGGGGGCCATTAACACTGAGAGGGCCCCCGGCCCATGAATAGGGAGCGCTGCCCAAGACCAGCCCGACCCAGGCAGACAGGAGGCCCCACACCAAGGTGCAGAGGCCTCCAGCCATCCAGGCCAGAGCCGTCCCCTCGGCAGCTCACCTGTCAGTAGACCAAAAGCAGCTCCCAGTGTGGGGGCCCCCCATGAGGAAATGCTAAAAACCAAGGTGCCCCCGTGAGGAAACACTGGAGCTAAAAACCAAGGGACTAAGACATAAACATAAAATAAAATAGAATGAAATAAATAATAATTAAACATGTCGTTAAAACATGATGCCACTAAAATAAGACACAAATAAAGATTAAATATGATAAGAAGCCTGATTAAAGGAATAAGATAAATAAATCAAACAAATCAATTGAAAATTAGAAAGGTGGGTCTTGAGCCTCTTTTTAAAAACAGCCCTGAGGTTCTCTGGCAGGCTGTTCCACAATCGGTGGCCATAATGACTAAAAGCCGCCTCCCTGTGTGTTTTAGTTCTTACTTTTGGTATGGTTAAGAGGCCAGTGCCAGAAGACCTCAGGGCTTCTGAAACAGTGCTGAAGAACACAAGGAGCAACTGCAATGAGTCGAATTTCGTTTAGATAAAACTACTGCAAAACTCTTGAATTAACCAGAGCACACAAGACCAAACTGCCTCCCAAGTTTCCATATGAGCGATTACTGACCAGCAATGTGACATTTAAACAGTCATTTTTTTAAACAGAGTCTGGCACAGTGCTCACTGCACATAAAAAACACAGAGGCTAGAGCGAAAGGGTTCATAAAATGAGTAGAATGGTAGAAAAGAACGCCTGTATGTGGTTTCATTCGCAGGTGGCTATGTCGTGCCTGGCTGCAGTGGTGCGTTTCCTTGAGCTGCTCTCTGACGAGTCCAACTTCAACTCCTTCAGTCTGACCACTCTGGACCTGGGTCAGTACATGAGGCTGGACAACGCCGCCGTGAGGGCTCTTAACCTCTTCCAGGTCAGCGGAGGCTACAGTTTCCTCAAGCAGCCGTAGCAGCTTTGGGTCACTTCACCCAAATCTCTGAGGAAACCCCTTTCCTCTTTTTTAAAATGTATATTTGAATTTTGAGAAAATCAGAGCTCAAAAAGACATTTGATAGAGTAAAAAAAAATAAAGTTACTCTCCCTAGTAACTTGTTACCTTGAAAGAAACAAGTAACTTAAAGTAACTGAGTTACTTTTGAAAGAAGTAACTAGTAACTGTAACCAAGTCACTAATTTAAATTAACTTGCCCAACATTGTTTAAATGTAAGTGGTTCGAAGGTTTGTGTTTAACGATGGCAAAATTGCTGGTTTTGTGAATGGAGTCTGGTGGCTTCGGCGAGCGTGATCGAACAGCTACTTCTGGTTAAAAGAAACAGATCTTACGCTTTAACAAAAAGGTCTTAATTCTGCAATGATCAGTTCCATAATGTTCTCACACCTATTATCAGTCTGAGTTTGTCAGTCAAATCAAACACCTTTAGTTGACATATGCTGACGGTGTGCAAACACTCAGGGGGTTTGCATTTGTGTTACGCGAGGTTTTACAGTTTTATCCTTGGGACTCGATGCCAATGCAAACGCCCTGTTGTATCTGCGTCCTCAGGGATCACCTGATGATACCAGTGGAGCTCATTCATTGGCCGGTCTGTTGAACAAGTGCCGTACGCCGCAGGGTCAACGACTGCTCAACCAGTGGATCAAACAACCTCTTATGGACAAAACCAAAATAGAGGAGAGGTAATACATTGGTGATATTTAGTCATATATTACAGATCTGTTCCTGCGAGCGTTGCAGCGCTGCTCTCCTCGTACGAAATGCATTTGCAGCTGCATGCTCTCTGTTTAAAGCGTCCCCAGCCGCAGGCCGCGTCAGCTCTTGCTAATTAACCAGCCAAAGACCAGGACGCCCCTAATGTCCACACCGTCATTTGAAATAACAGTGCGCTACAGTGAATTGTGCGTTTTGTGCGTGTAGGCTGGACCTGGTGGAGAGCCTCGTGTGCGACTCTGAGCTCAGGCAGACCTGTCAGGAGGACTTGCTGCGGCGCTTTCCTGACCTTCACCGACTGGCCAAGAAGTTCCACCGTCACAGCGCGACGATGCAGGACTGCTACCGGGTCTACCAAGCTGTGAGCCACATCCCTGCCCTCACCACGGCCCTGGAGAGATACTCAGGTGCACACAGAGCTACGTTTAGAATACGCTGAGGGGCCAGTTTATTAGGTACGCTTTTGAAGCGGTGTGCTGGCGCCACTTTTGCAGGTTTGAGATTTCTGTGAAGCAGCCCCTGTGATTTCTCGGTGGCATTAAGCTCCTGGTGACATCAGGGAAGCGATTACACCCAGTAACGCCCTTTCTACCACACGGCCCGAAATAAAGATCTCATTCAAAACTTAATGCGACGCAGCAAATATACAAACTTCCCAGTGTCTCCATTTAACCATTTAACAGCCTTAACCTAAAAATGACTTAATTCCTGGCCATACTAGATTACTGCACACATAAATCACACTAACCTCTGCGCCGACTGGAGCTGCTTCTCTGTGGCGAGGCGTCTGATGGCAGATGGCGGTGTTGATGATGATAAGGCTGCTCACAGTTCCACCTCAGTTATTTTATCTTGTAGGTTTAGGCACATCAGCTGCTTCCACATTAAAAGTCACCACAAATATGCTCAGTTCCTTTTGTGTACTCTTCACGCCTTGAATCCATATTCTTGTTCTTGAAAGGAGGTGAATGCAGTGTTTCCTCTTTCCAATTGTCACAGCTTTAATTTCACTTGAACTATTTTCACGTTTGAAAGCACAAAGCTGAGACGCTGCTGCAGCTGGAGGTTTCCCACCTCTGCCTTAACGTACGCTCGAAAACATTCCCCGTGCATCACACTACATGAACAATATGATTATATGGAAAAAAAACAAAAAAACACCCGGATTTGTCCATTAACAGTCCAGGCTTGATGTTCTGGTTATGACGTGTCTCCTTTCACCCCTCTGATCATGCATTTATATGCATCAGCAGCCTACATGCATACAGTACATTCATTCATATGACCTTTTTTGATTTCTGTGTTGTAGGCAGCTACCAGGTTCTGCTGGAGGCGGTGTTCATCTCTCCTCTCAGGGACCTGCAGACTGACTTCATCAAGTACCAAGAGATGATTGAAACCACTCTGGACATGAACCAGGTCTTTGCTTTAAAAAGAAGTACAGTTCTGTGCATGATATTTGCATATTGTCAATCCTACGTGTTGTTCACACGTCTTTTTTTTCTGGCGTGTCGCGCGCAGGTCGATCACCACGAGTTCCTGGTGAAGGCGTCGTTTGATCCGGCGTTGACCGAGCTGAGAGAAAAGATGGACGTGCTGGAGAAGAGCATGCAGGCTGTGCTGAGCAGCGCAGCCAGAGAGCTAGGTGCTGTAGCAGCCAAAAAAAATAATGCAGTAGTTGTGTTTGAGTTTGTGGCCTGTTTGACACTTCCTCATCGTCCCTGTCAGTGGGCTTCAATGCTGCACTTACACTAATGTCAGTGTCAGTTTTATTTGTAAAGCACATTTCATATGGCAAGCATAAACTCAGTGTGCTTCAGGATAAAAGCAAGATGGTGATACATTTAAAATGCATATAAAAGCAGAGATAATGTCTTAAAACAAACACTCATAAAAAGGCTAATTAAAAGCTTGTGAGAACAGATATGTATTAAGATTACATTTAAAGGAGGATATCGTTGGAGATGAGCGGAGTTCAAAAGGCAAAGAGTTCCACAGTGTTGGACCATAATAACTAAAAGCACCTTGAGCTGATTCTGAATAAATGCGCGGCATATTGAGGAGAGATTTCCATGAAGATCTGAGGTGTCTGTCTGGTGTTTACTGAGTGAGCAAGTCAGAAACATAGGGAGGCAGCACCATTAAGAGATTTAAAAACAACAAGGAAAAATCTTAAAATCAATTCAGTACTTGACCGGAAGCCAGTGGAGACACTTTAAGACTGGAGTGATGTGCTCGTACCTGTTTGTTTGTGATAAAATTCTGGCTGCAGCATTTTGAATAAGTTGAAGTTTGCGTAGTGCTTGTTTTGTGAAGCCAGGAAAAAGAGCGTTACAGTAGTCTAGACGACTAGAAATGAATGCATGAACCAATTTTTCAGTCTGATACAGATAAAAGTGATCTGACTTTAGATATGTTTCTAAAATGATAAAAGGCAGTCTTGGAAATATGAGAAATATGATTTTCAAAGTTGAGACCTTCGTCAAAAAGTTACACCTAGGTTTCTAACGTGCTCACTGGGTTTCACAGAGAAGGGGGTCAGCAACAATGAAATGAAGCAGAACTTCTTCTTCCACTCTAATATTTATGTCTGACCTAAATGAAAACAAAGATAGTTTTCCAACCATGTTACATCACTTAAATCATTTCATCTAACCGTCGCTCCATTCGTAACCTTATGACCTTTTGCCTTCTGACCAGCAGTCATGAGCTTTGCGAAATGACCTGAACTCATGCGTACAAACCAAAATCAGTTTCCTTCACATGGTCTCTGGACTCAGCCGTATGGAATCCAGACTTTATGCAGCTTGCTGCTACAGCGACCCTCGTCTTGCATAGACAGACTGATCTCCACACTGCGTTTTAGTGCTGTGGCAGCGCTGGAGAAAGGTCCAGCTGAGCCCATCACACCATCTGGTAGCAGATTGGTTTGTATTTCTTTAAGCTAATCACAATCATCCCAATTGATGCTAAGCCCGGGAAGCAGCGATGGTGCTCGTTAAAAGAGGTAGAAGGCGAGGAAGGTGCCGACTGAAATAGACAGCCAATGGACAGCTTACTTCTCATCAATCAGAGCCGGATAAATGTTAGAAGATGGTCGGATGGAGATCAATATTTGCTTTAAATGCTTGAATGTCGTTTGAGATTCAGTTTGAGCTCACCGTAGCGTGTTTCAGGTCTGGATGCCGGCAAGACGGTGAAGCTGGAGTCAAACGCCATGCTGGGTTTTTTCCTGAGAGTCACCTGCAAGGAGGAGAAGACGCTGAGGAACAACAAGAAATTCACCACGCTGGATGTCCAGAAGAACGGCGTGCGCTTCACAAACAGGTTGGTCTCACGCGCCAAAAGTCAGCCCTGCGTCAGCTCACCGTGTTTTCTCTCATGCGCCTTCTCACGCGACGTGTCCGCAGCAAGCTGAGCTCTCTGAACGAGGAGTACACCAAGAACAGGGAGGAGTACGAGGAGGCCCAGAACGCCATCGTCAAAGAGATCATCAACATCGCCTCAGGTGAGGAATCCCCAGACAGAAGTAAACTGATGGTCTCTTCATTATATGGAATTTGTCTCATTTTAATAACTGCTTTAATTCACGTTGATCGCTTTGAACCACCAGGTTACGTGGATCCCCTCCAGACGCTGAGCGACGTGATAGCGCAGCTGGACGCGGTGGCGAGCTTCGCCGTGGCGTCCGTCTCCGCTCCCGTGCCGTACGTTCGACCGCGCCTGGTGGCGGACGGCTGCAGGCGCATGGAGCTGCAGCAGGCCAGACATCCCTGCATGGAGACGGACGCGGACACCGCCTTCATCCCCAACGACATCACCTTCGTCCAGGGAGAGAAGAGCTTCTACATCATCACAGGTGCCAAAACACTTGGACTTCAGTTAAAGAAATGACTTTGGTTTTATCATCATCCAACTTTGAATATTAACTCTAATGTGTTTAAAACCTTTGTCTGTGTCTCTGTAGCTCATGTTGTACCTCACCATCACACGATGCACTTCATACAGCTCTCCTCTTTTCTTGCCCGCAGGACCAAATATGGGCGGCAAGTCGACGTTTATCCGGCAGGTGGGTGTCATCGCTCTGATGGCTCAGATCGGCTGCTTTGTGCCGTGCGAGAAGGCGGAGCTCAGTGTGATTGACAGCATCCTGGCCAGGGTGGGAGCAGGAGACAGCCAGGTCAAAGGAGTGTCCACCTTTATGTCTGAGATGCTGGAGACGGCTGCCATTCTGCGGTAAGAACAAACGCCTGTTTGTGCTGAACAATCATGACACGCACGCCTGTTCTCATCGTCCCTGCCTGCCCCTCCAGCTCGGCCACGGAGAACTCGCTGATCATAATCGACGAGCTCGGCAGAGGCACGTCCACGTACGACGGCTTCGGTCTGGCCTGGGCCATCAGCGAACACATCGCCTCCAAGATCGGCTGCTTCTGCCTGTTCGCCACCCATTTCCACGAGCTGACGGTGCTGGCGGCGCAGCAGCCCTCCGTCCACAACCTGCACGTCACGGCGCTGACCTCCCAGAACACACTCACCATGCTGTACAGAGTCAAACCAGGTCAGCACGCTCTTTAAAGGTTCTATATATGACATCCACTGCCACTTTGTGTCGCACTAGAGCACCGGCCTCTCAGCCCACCAGACTCCATTGACAAAAACAATAATTTTAGTTTGCACATCAGATTTAAGCTGCAGTAATTTGTACATGCTCACTGCAAAAAACTCAGCCTCTCTCTCTCTGCTGCCTCGTATCACTCTGCTAGTGACATTCAGTGGTTAAAATCAGTTATTTCAACCAAAAATAGAAAGAAATAACTTCACCTTTAAAGCTCAAAATCTCATGTACAGAACAAGGGTAATACGTATGAATTCAGTGTCATCAAGTGTCCAAACTGTCCCTCCCCCGACTGCGTTCAGGTGTGTGTGACCAGAGTTTTGGGATCCACGTTGCCGAGCTGGCTTGCTTCCCGCCGGCAGTTGTTGCAATGGCGAAGGAGAAGGCGGATGAGCTGGAGGAGTTCCAGGAACCTGCAGGGGAGCAGTCGGAGAAGGAGGAAGAGCCCGAAGCCAAGAGACGACGGATGGACAAACAAGTAGGGCCCAGTTTTCTGCATCCCGCCGTCGTCTCCGTTATAGATTCATGCTTAATGACCTCATGTGCTGACATATGCAAATCTTTACTGAACGGCTGCAGTAGTAACGCTGATGTGCCGCTTGTCCTTCAGGAGGGGGAGCACCTGATCCAGGACTTTCTGGAGAAGGTGAAGTCACTTCCTGCGGCCACCATGAGTGACGAAGAGGTGAAGGCGGAGCTCAGGAGAATGAAGCAGGAGCTTGTTGGCAAAAATAACAGGTATATCAGAGAGATCCTTGCGCGCTGCGTTCCTGCAAAAACAGCTTGATTTTCACTCGCATTCTTGTGTTCATCTCGACCAGCAAAGGTCGGCGTTCATGTTCTGTAGGGAACCACACCAACACTCTTTTGTTGTATAGTTTTTCAATAAAGAATTATTCCTGGATGCACTGCGAGTTTGTCATTTGACACACTGTGCTCATGACGCACACCCCAAAACTCAGCCGAGCACGTCCCATAAATCATGTATGAACACATGAAAACCGTAACTCCATTTATGACCTCATGACCATTTGCCCTCTGACCAGCAGTCACGAGCTTTGGGTAATGACCTGAAGGATGACTGACTGGAGGAACAGAGTGAAGTTACATGAATCTGCAGCCAACACATGGAAATACTGTAAATAGCGTCACTCTGAATGTGTCAGACTCAACCTTAAACTGTTGATTACATCCTAGCTGATCCCTTTGTTGACCCTTAGGCAGTTTCTGACACTTCAAACCTGTTTAATGTCATGCAGTTATTCTGTTAAGGTCACCAGTAAGTCTCCTCTGAAGTTCACTTGATATCCAAACATCTGTGATCACTGAAAGTAATCCATCAGTATCTCCTCGCTTTGTCAAAGGTCGCATGTACATAAATATGGATGCTGTAAATCTGCAACATCACAGATAAAGGTCTGTTTGCTCTGAGCGGCAGTTTTTATCCTTCTCTTCCAATACCTGACGGAGGTGAATGGAGGTCGTTTCTTGGTGAATTTCATCGCAGCCAGGGAATTTAAAGACAGACACCTCTGATCTAATAAAGTTTTATTTTCTTAGAAATGGCCAGTTTCCTGTTTTCTTTTTTCGTCTTTCTAAGAAAGTATACCCCTTTTTGAATTCCAACTAGCATCTACATAATGGTTATTGAATACTTCACAATATATTAAGTCTAGATGTTATGGTACATGCATACGATTCAGGCTGCATGAGGAGCCACAGTCACCACGATACACGGGGGAGAGAAGGGGGGAGGACGGGGGTGGGGTCTGCAGACGGACTCTTCAGTTCCAGTTCAAAGGAGCTCTGACGCCTCCTGTTGAAACCCTCTCCACGAAACACTGACTGCATCAACTTAGAAACATATATACACACACACGCAACTTTCACTGTACACAACACACATTTACGCACTCACATACACACCTTTATACAACTGTGGAGCCCCTCCACCTGCCGTTTAAGCTAATATACTGGAGAGGGTTTTTAGTGTTAAATGAGATTCTCTTTCACAGAAAGAACTTCACCACTGGGACGTTGGAGCTTCTGCAGTTTGCCTCTGTGTCGGGGTGGGAGGAGGGACGCTTACCAAAGAAAAATAATAATTATAATTATAATAATATATAATAAAATAAAAGACATTCAAATACAGTCAGCTTTTTGCTTGAAAATACAAAACTACATGAGAAAGCATTGAAATAAAATCCATTGATCGGAACATATTTAAAAAAAACACAAACAAACAAAAAAGCCCAAGTGCTCCATCACACACACACACAATCTTGCTCTTTTATCCACACACAACAGAGCAACATCCACCCATCCGTTGCCTGGTTACTACTGCCCGGGCAGCCAATGGGGATGGCAGCTGCGAGGAAGCAGGAAGTCTCTTTGACAGCAGTTCTTGTGAAGAAAAAGAAGAAGAAGCAGAAGTGGGCCGGGAGCCGAGGATGAACGCCGGGCGGTGGATCGTCGCGCGCTGCCGAAGCGGCGCAGGCCGCCATCGACAGCCCCTCCGCAGAGCCCTCCTCTCGCCGTCTTCTCTTTGTCTACAGACTGCAGTAAGAAATACTCGAGTGGAATCTCTTGTGGCCGTTCTGTCGGTCTCCCCTCAGCTCCGCTGCTCTCTCCGGTGGAGTCTGCCGCCGCTGCAGCGCGTCTGACTGCAGCGGGCAGGAAGCTGCTTCCTCTGCAGCCTCTTTCACCTCGATCCCGTCTGAGAGCGCCGCAATCGCAGAGTCTCTCTGGGTCCTTATGGCTGCAAGTGGATGTGTGTATGTAACTGCGCGTGCGTGTGTGTGTGTATGTGTGTGTGTGTGTCTGTGTGCAATGCAATGTGTTTGTATGCTTATGTGAGAGTTTAACTAGACCGGACGCCTTCAGTTATGTTGCAGCGTGTTGGACTCGATGGGCGGCGCTGAGTCATACAGAGTGTCTGTGTCGTGTGTGGGCTCTCCGGCCAGCGTGCACGGGTTGGACAACGTTCCCGCTCCGCAGTCACAGAAAAACCTGCAGGGACAGATATCAGGGATTATGAACAAACAAGCGGAAGAAAACGATTCATTAAATAATATTAAAAGTGAACAGAACTGGGGGTCAGAAAGGAGCGTAAAGTGTCTCACCGATCGTGCCGTATAAACTCTACATCGTGCCCTTGGTGGCATTTCTTGATGCAGTTTACACAGATGGCGTTCCTATCTGTTGTATTACAAGTGTGACACCTGGAGAAACAAGACCGAACACATTCATTTACAGAGCAAGTCAAGGAAAAGTAAAACAAAGACAAATGCATTGTGACAATTACTACTCTTTTCTTAAAGGGCCAGTATGTTGGATTTAGTGGCATCTAGTGGTGAGGCTGCAGACTGCAACCAGCTGACCACCTCTCTCCTCACCCCTGCCTTTGCAAGCATGTACGAAGTTGTTGTGAAAAAAAACCTGAAGTGCTCTCCAGAGCCTGTGTTTGCTGCTCCTAATGCAGATATAAAAAGCTCATTCTAAAGTAATGCAAACACTTATTTTCAGGTATTTATAACCTAATGAAAACATACTCATATGAATATTGTTTTCAATTTCAGATAATGTGTGCGCCTAAATCCGACACACTGGACCTTTAAATGAATCATTTCTTAAATGTGGGGCTGAGTAACATCTTTAAACATTTTTTTATTGATTAATCGGTGAATTTCTCCTTCAACAGAGGCCACTGAAATTTCCCAAAGCATAAGGTGATGTTTTCAAACTTCTTGTTTTGTCTGACTAACAGTCCAAAAGCAATTAAACATTTCATTAACTGACACAAAAGAAAAGCAACAAATCCTCAATATTGGAACTCGGTAACGTTTGTCATTATTGCTTTAAAAATAACCTTAAATAACAGTCGGCTATCAAAACAGCTGAAGATGAATTCTGTGTCGTTTCAGCTCTCCTGACCTGCACCAACATCATTCTGAACCTACTATCTGACGCAGGTTACCTGTAGAAGTCGTGCATGGGGTAACTGGTGTAGCTGGAGATCTTGTAGAGACACTGTCCTCTGCTCACCGCCTTCTCAATGGCGTCCTGGTTATTCAGAATCTTGTTATCTGACAGGAAGTAAACAGGGGAGAGCCATTAGAAGACACATACAACCAGCTTGTACCCGCACCGGGCAAAGCTTTCCTGGCCATAAAGCGGCGGCAGCAGCGGTTACCTTTCATGGTGACGTTGACGCCGGACGCCAGAAACAGGCCTCCGAAGCGATTGTTGAAGATCTGGTTGCCCTCCAGCGTGGCTGTGGCGTGGTTAGTGATTTCAATACCTGGAGAACGAACAGAGAATCAGCACCACGAGGGGAAATGTCGCGAACTCGCGTCACGTTTGCGCACATGGACGAAAAGAAAAGCTAACCTGCAGCGAAGCCGTCAAAAATGCGGTTCTTGCGGAGTATTGGATGGCTGTTGGTGCTGATCAGCACGCCGGCCTGAGCGTTCCTGAAGATGTCGTTCTCCTCCAGCAGACCTGCGGAGGAAAGCATTTCATAGGTCAAAGATAACGTACAGCAGCAAAATCACACCAAAGTAAAAGGTAAAAGTCCCTGATGCTAGTATGTGAATCTGAACCCTGAGGTTCAATCACAGGCTGACTGTTCTATTAAATATCAGATTCTACGTGACGTCTTGCGACTGATGGGGCTGTTTGAACGTGTTAACGCACCTCTGCCTCCATTGAAGATGCAGATGCCTCCGTCTCTGCCGTCATGAATCTTATTCCGTCTCAGTGTGGGGTTGCTGTCCGTCTTGATCCACACCCCGGCCATGGCGTTGTCAAAGATCTCGTTGTCCTCGATGAAGCCCAGCCCTGTAACGTTAAAGAGCCGGATTAGACGTCCAAGTGCGCACACATACGAGGCGAACAGAGAGAGGAATACAGACCTGAGTTGTAGACTAAAATCCCTCCATTCTGGCCTCCCCAGATCTTGTTGCGCCTGATCTTTGGGTTGCTCCCCGTCCTGTCAAAGTTCAACAGCAATTATTGGAGTAGTGGAGGAGGAGGAGGGTGTTTCAATATTTTCACACAGAATCATCTGCTTTAAACAAAGTGTCTCATGTTTTGTGTTCGGCGGTTAAACTGTTGGACGGGGGAAGCCGTTACCTTATTTGCACACCAGAGTACATGTGATTGTAGATGTCATTGTCTTCCAACACACCGTGCCCGTTGTCATAGAAATACACGCCAACCTTAAGAAAAAAAGAAATAACGATTCAACATACATAAGTAGAGAAGAGAGGGACAGGAAAACATAGATGAGCAGAGTCAAATATGTGATGAGGTACGGTGTGTCTTCACAGTGACACAGGAAAGCAGAACTGAAGCAGGAAATTAAACTGATTTTTTTTAGGCTTTACAATGTTGAACGTTGTTAATCTTACCTGTTTGCCGCTGTGGATGCGGTTCTTGCGGAGGACAGGAGTGCTGCCTGTGGTCACCCACACTCCAGCCAGTGTGTTGCTGTAAACCTCGTTCTCCTCGATCACGCCCTGGCCTTTCTCGTGCTGAAACAGGAAGCAGGATCAGCTGTCAGATGCTTCTGACGATGTTCGTATTTCTTTAAATCAGTAACAATAAGGTGATGTCTTCAAACTGCTTGTTTTCCAACCAAAGGAAAAGGTAACAGCTGCTAGCTTGTTTATGTCCGTACTGATGTTGTTGGTTCCCAAAGTGACAGGGATTCTGAAAACGGGCCTGCCACTGGCCGCCCAATGACAGGCTTATACCAACAGTCTACAACAGGTGAGTCTAAGCTTTTACTTAAAACTGAAAAATGATCTGTACTTACTAGAAATGAGTTATAGTTTAACCAGATATCCTGCAGATATTTCAAATAAATCAAGGAGTGTATTTACCACATAGATGCCCCCATGCTGCCCGTCGTGGATCTTGTTGTGCCGTACAATGGGGCAGCTGTTGGTTCGGATCTGGATTCCGGCCAAGGCGTTACCATAGATGTCGTTGCTCTCTATCAAACCTCGGCCATCTCCAAATATGTACACCCCTCCTTGGTTACCATTGAATATAGCATTTCCCCTGGAAATGAAAGAAAAAACAATGAGTCTTGGAACTGACGCTACGATGATAACAGTGAAACCGTGAAGCCATGTCCTTTTTGGTGGTCCATATCGATATCAGCCATGTTGACTTTTACGTGATTTGCCACATTCATTGAGATGTAATTTTACAAAAAATTATGACCCAAAAAGCCCGGACCCCTCTATAGGTTTACTACGAATGCTGTCCTGCGCGTGGTGTCCTCACCGTATCGTCGGGTCACTGTTGGACGTGATCCACACACCAGCGAAGTTATTGGCGTAGATTTTGTTCTCTATAAACTGCCCCCGCCCCTTCTCGTGGACGTAGATGCCTCCTGTCTGGCCGTGGTGGATCTCACAGCGCACCACTGTGGGGTTGGCATAGGCCTTCACCTCAAAGCCTGCTATACGGTTTCTATGGATGTTGCAGTTCTCAAAGTAACCCTGAAACCCAGAGTGGAGGACATGTTAGCTGGTCTGTGATGTGTCTTTAGGCACAAATGTGTGACGTGACGTAGCTGGTGGGGATTTACCATGCCGTGATCGAAGGTGAACACTCCGACATCTCGTCCGTGGTGGATGTGGTTACGTCTAATGATGGGATTGCCGTGGTTTTTCACCCAAATTCCTGCTAGCGCATTGTTGCTGATTTCATTGTCTTCATAAATGCCCTAAAAACAGACAACAAGGCATGAAGTCAGAGGTGTTTGTGTGTGTGTTACTGTGCATTAATAGCAAACTGTGAGTGTTACTATCAAGGGGGAAAAGTCATTCTTACCTGTGCGTGGTCTGTAATGTACAGTCCAACGTTCTCACAGTCACTGATGTTGCAGTGTTTGATGGTTGGACACGCCCCCTGACCGCTCACACACACCGCTGAACCCACTAAACACAGAAGGAAACACAAGAGTCACACTCCAGCTGGGCTGTAAGTGGTGATCACTTCCTTTATCACATAACCAACGGTGAAAAAACCCCAGAGGGTCTTAAATCTACAATGACATGGACAAAGCAAAGGCAAGCACATCCTTACATTTGAGAAGCCGCAATATTTTATGATGACTTAAATCAATATTTCATCCGTACAGTTTGTTATCATCACATCTAAGAACTTTCAAAACTCCTCTTCACCCACAGCAATCAATTTATATTGTCAGTTTGCTCATTTTACCAGCTGTTCATGTTAACTTTGCTTTGATCTTGATTATTTAATGCTTGCTGCTTGCACCAGGGGACAAGCAAAGATGACAACGGGATCATTTCATTCCAAATATTATATAATAATATATAAAACTATGTTGAAAATCAAGTATTTTTCAAGTCTTATTCCTCATTTGAAAACATAATGGTTAAAACTAAGCATTTTCCAAACTTTCAAGATATTGTACAAACCCTGCACATAACTGATTAACGTGTATTTATCAGAGAGAAAACTAGCATTTCTGTGCGACATGCACATAAACTGTAACACTATACTCAAAACCAAATATCAAAGGTTGTATTTTATAAATGGAAGATTCAACACAGTTCAAATAACCCCAAGAAATATGTGTTATTGATGCTACTTATAATGTGACATTTCATGACACCAGGTCACATGGCCCTGACTGCGACGAAGCATCAATACATGCGAGGGAGTGTCACTGATACCGTGCAATGCAGGCACTGATTTTTCCAGATTTCTCCCCACTGCAAATCAACAACCTGTTTTCCATCAGACAGAACAAACCGTCATAACAAAAGCAGTTGCCAAAAAAACTACAGCTCCAAGGCTTTTTGGTTTTGAGTCCAAGACCCAAATGACAGATTTAGTCTCTCATCCTGGGACATAATGAACACACTGATCACGAAGTAATAAACCAAAATCAGGGGCAGCGTTCGCCTTCCAAACCATAGAAAACCTTTGCTTTAAACTGTTATACAGGAGTGCACACAAGCGCACAATCCTGCAAGACTAAAAGAGCACAGACCTCCACCAATCCACTGCTCTATGATCAAATCTGCAAGCGCAAACTTCACACGTTTCAACATTTTCCCTCAGTGACTCTGGTGGAGTTCACTGCAGAAAATTCACATTTAGATGTTAGTCAGAGTATAATTAGTTGTTTTCATAGCCACACCTTAGTTTGAGAAAATTGTGCAGTTACAGTTGTGGCAATATTAAAATTGTACTGGTTCTCTCTTGAAACCACAGCTCCGTACCCACTGCTCTCTGTATGAAGTTTGAACAGCTACATGTGTCAGATACCCCAGAGAATTACTGGTACCGGTTACTGTGGATTGTGATAAGACATCATCATATTTCTACCACTGAACTTTACTACCATCTACTGGATTTTAAGATGTAAGGCATTTACTCCACCTGCATCAAATTCCATATCTCCCATTGTTATCGAAAGTGAAACATAGTCTGTATATCTGCCCTCTGATTCGGATCTGCACCAAAATTTAATGGGTTCTTCCTTGGCCCATGGTCCAACCTTCCACCACGTTCCATGAAAATCTGGCTAGCAGTTTGTCCATAATCCTGCTGACAGTCCAACAAACTGGACCAAAAACACAGCCTTTTTGGTGGGGCCCTGCACTAAATGCTACTTTTGTGATTCTAATGTTGCATACGTCAGCAGGCGCATTCAACTGAGTTATGTTTTTTAAGGCCGTACAGGTTTTCAGATTATTGAGGTCATCCCCCATAACAAGCGGTCGGCGTGTGCGGTACCTGTGCACGTGGAGCGGATGATGCAGTGGTCGATGTTGGGGCTGCAGTTGACGGTGATCTCCAGACAGTGGTGGGCGTTATGGTGCTGCGCTGACTTATCATCGGGATTAAACTGAGGAGAGAGGAGCAGCAGAGGTCAGACAGTGGCTGCGCTCACTGACAGCACCTCAAGCTTCTTTCCTCCCACCACATCCACGCTGGACTCTCCCTGCTGGAGGCATCAGTGCCGCTAATTCTTGTAGTAGCTGAAAACAGTATTCTAGCTTTTATTTAAACAATATCAAATGACTAACAAGTGCCCCCGGGGTTTTGTTAGGAAGGCATGAGCATCGCAACAAAGCCCATGTTTGTGTCCAGCTCAGGAAGAGGACAAGTCGCATGAGAGCTCACTGTTAGCCAGTATTAGCCTTCCTAGAGGGAAGGGTGAGATCTGTGTTTACCTTGATGGTCATGTATCCCACGTAGGCATCCTCTGAGCCCTCCATGAAGACAAACGTTGAGTCTCTAGTATTCTCTATCACCACCTTGTCTGCTACTTTACCAGGAGCTGAGGGTAAAGCAGCGGAAACTCATTAACACTCTCATACATATGGACACAAACACCGCTGAGAGCGTATCCCATCTGAAGAGAGATATTGATTGCATGCGGCACAAGCATCAAAGTAATGTCTTAAGCACTTTTCAGTGATGGCAACATGCTTACCTGCACCAATCATGGTGATGGGGGACTCTATATAAATCCACTCGTCTGTATAGATGCCAGAGTGGACGAAGATTAGACCGTCAAAGTGGGCCTCTTGTACTCCACCCAGCGCATCCTCAATGGTGTCATAATACTGCAGGGGAAAGGCACAAACACTGTCAGGCAGAACATACACGCCTACAATTCCTCAGGACGAAGCTGACAAGCAAGCATTTACATTAGCTGTGCTTTGCATATATATCTCTGTACTATAGCGAGTGAAACAAATCCTGAAGGCTTTCTCTTTAGCTCCGAAGTTCTGACTTACCAGCATGTTCTCCCTGCCTTTGTATCTGCCGGGGTTACTGTAGAAATGCTCAGCGAAGCCTGGTTTTACATGAGCACCTTTGTACTGTAACAACAAGAAAACACCGAGGTCAAAACAGACTGCTGGTGATCACATCAAATGTTGGGACTGTCCCTAAAACAACCCGGATGTCACCGTAGCATTTTCCTACAATAAAGCCAAAAAAAAAGGTTTTGAAAAAGTGTTCACATAAGGTTTTTGAATAGAAAACACAGAGCAAAGAGAATGCACTACACAAGGACGTGTCATGAAAGTGCCATAGTAAGTGTACATCAGTGGTTCTTGTGACCGCTCGCAGCCCGTTGCACATGTAAGCTTGTGAACACTTAAGGTAAGACGATCTGGCAAGTCACAGGACCAAAGGGGGGGGAAGTCTGGAAAATATTAATCTAATTTTGTGCAGCTGAAATATGTTTTTCTGGTTCCTGCCCCATCTTGCAAGCCCAGAACACCAAGATAGAAAGCAGTGGCATCCATGAATGTACGCAACCCACAAACTAACCAACACTGAACGACAACATGTGTGGAGGTACAAAATTTCACAAAGATTTCAGTGATAGATGTAACAGCAAAACACTGCGTTCTTTAATTTCTGGACCTCACGATTACAAGCCACTAAAAGTAGGACCCCGCAAAAAGTGATCTTTGCAAAAACAAAATATGAGTTTCATTTTCATGTTGAATTTTCCTACTTCATTACAATTCATAAAGCAAACATGTTTGCCTCCCATTAGCCTGAGGAACATAACAGATGTTTAGTCTGAGGAAAGCCCAGACGTAATTAGATAATGAGATCAACTCCACGGTTAGGAATTTTACACATCCTATTGTTGACATAGCCTTAGAACAACAGTGCGATCACATGAAACTGATCTGTCTGTGGACAGACTGAAAGTGTTCACTGAGACACTGAACTTCTGAGAAATACAGTATATGCAATTAAGAAAAAAATCAAAGCAGGAGAACAGGCTAAGGAACAGCTCTTGAGAAAATCTGATGGAGCGGCTTGTTGCTTGTTGGTGTTTCCAGAAAATAATGACACGAGGTTAAAAAATGTTTCAGTAAAAGCACTTTTCAAGTCGTCGACACTTGTTTTTCATTAATCTGCTTGCCGTTGCTTAACCAAGCACATTTTCCCAGGTGCTTGACCATGTTATACACTCACGTGACGACTCAGCTTCCCTCTTTCCCAGTACATATTATGACATTTCAGAAATAAATATACAGACTTTGATTTGCTATTGACTGTGTGTGTGTGTTAAGTCTTTTAGCTTTAATGAGTGCCATGGACTTTATTGCTAAGCCATAAATGACTTTGCAGAACTGCACCAAGTTTTTAGCACTTCCGAGGTTACTTTCTTCTTCACGATAAAACAACACACAGAACACTAAGAGGGCAGACTTACCAGCTGTTGAAAGCTCTCCTTCCAGGGGTTTGGGTGTTCATGCTCCTCGGGGCTGACTTGGTAGAACCTGCCTGGCTCAGGATGCATCATGGGACGTGTGTACTCAAACACCTCCATGTATAGGCGCTTCCTAGAACATTAAATATCACATAAAACAAATTTCAGTTGTCTGCATTTTAATGCAGTTCAACACAGGAACAGACAAGTTTCCATCTCATCAGCAGCACTGACCATAGGATGGGGTCGTTGGCAAGCTGGCTGAATCTTTTGCAAACACAAGCTGCCTGACAGAGGTCCTGTTCCAGTAGGTAGGAGAAGATCTTCAAAACAACCTCATCTGGAAGTTTCTGCTGCAGATATTGCTCTGCTGGGGCTGCTAAAAACACACAAATACACACAAACACTGACAATGTAAGCTTTCGGCATATTTCACCCCAAACACAAACTATGGAGTCATGCTACTTGACGGATTGTAAAATAATAAGATTTGCCAGCACACACAGAAAAATCAATAAAGATTCAAAGGAAATACAACAACAACAAAAACCTAACGCTCTCCTTGCCCCAGTTGCGGAGATTTAACACACACCTGGCAGGTCGTGGCTCTTACCGGACACTCGTGCCCGCTTGGCTCGATGGCCAAAGGCCTCTGTTGATGAAGTGGAAGCTCCCTGAAAAGAGGGGAAATAGGATATCAACTTCATGCCAAGATTCGAGCTCTAAGTAATCAACTGCAAAATTTACTGCGGTCACAAAATCATTGTTCCTTCAGAGGAGGACACGATCAATCACCAATTCCCTCTCATTCACAAACATTCATACACTCACGCCTGTAGACATGCACACTGCAGTCAATACACAAAAAAATGCACTAAAATGCTTCGGTCTAACCTCCATTGGGCCCTTGCTGGGGCAGGCAGAGGCGGTGGCAGAGGCAGCAGCGGTTCTCTTGGGAAGCAGGGTCTTGCGCCGAAGCTGGTAGGGACTATTCTGAGCTCCTGGGCCGGACTCCTCAATAGCCATCTCTGCTGCAGCTGCTGCAGGAGCCTCCTCATCTGGACAGAAAGGCAAACAGATTTTCTATACATACACAATTTTCTGAACAGGCACGTCAAAGCACAAAGCTGCAGCAGAAAGCAAGGCTATGCAATTAAAGAGGAAATAGAAAACAAAAAAACGGGTATTTCTCTGAAAAGCCCAATCATCTCTCTTTTGCTCAATTGCACAACTTTAATTTCCTCAGTATTTAGAGCACACACTTAAAACCACTGACACTCTTTACCAATAATGACACAATGGTATTCATTCAGCTCACATGCAGCATTCACACTGCGCAGGCTAACAGAAAGGGTGATAGTTGGTAAGGCAGACAAAGGTTAGTGATTGATAATGGCAGATGCACCTCCTGCAGCCACATTACCAGTCTTTCATGTCTAGGCAGTCCCTACAGATATCGAGCAGTGTGTATTTGTGTCTGAGACCTACACGAGCAGAATCAGACTCATCTTTAACGGCGCTGTCAAACGAAGGGCCGCAGATGAAGTCAATCAAACGTGTGGCTAATAGCTAAAAACTGAACTGCGTAGCTTGCAAATCCGCGGTGTAAACAAATCGAGCTGCGGCTAGCAAGCGCCGCGAACAAGGAAGAGGACATGGGTTCAATCTGCTCGCTGCGTTAGCTTTTTAACTACAGCCACAAGCGCAGAAAATGGACACGGTGAATTCAACCAAATCACACCGTATCATCTATCACAGCTGATCTGTGTGGCCTCTTGAAGCTGGGGCAGCTAGCTAGCATTGCCCCCATTCGCTGCTAATGTTTTTGTTAACGTTACACCCCAAAAATGGCAGTCCAAAGACACCGCAGATTTACACCCTCAGAATCGGTAGTGACAGCTGGGAATGCAACGGCCGAACAGACACGCAGATTGTGGTTAGAGGGTGTGAAGTCGATCCTTTTGCCTCCAGCTGAGGTTACCCGAATAAGAGCTATTAATGTTGACCGTTTAGCTACATACGCATTACGTTAGGCGAAGACAACCCCCAACATCCACATAACCTGGTAAGCTAGCTAGCGGTATTAGCTAGCCCCAATCACTCAAGCCAAACAAAGCGCGGCCTGGCCTAAGCCACAGAGCAAGAAGCCTCGGGTTTTCCTGCCGAACTAGCCGCCCCAAGGTGTGGAGAACAGGCCGCTAGCAAAAAACGAGGGTTAGGTTGAGGCTCTTCAGGCCTGGCATGGCGCCGTCTTAAATCATGAGCTGACCGCGGCCTAGCTTACCTCTATCCCCGTTGTTCCGTTCGGGCTGCACCGGGCGCGGCCTCGACACTCGCCTGGGTCTCCTGTTGGTGGCTCTGACGGAGTTCATCTGGGGAGTTGGTTGTTGAAAAATAGCCTGCTATCCTCGACCGCCCGCTTCTAAATTTAGCCCTCGACCCAAGCTACCACCCGGACAGCCTTTTTCCCAGATACACCCAAACAACTGCGATCAAAAACCCGCTGGTATTTGGGGTGTAATCGCTGTTTTTTTTTTTCCTCCGTGGTGTTACAGCTCCCCCCGTATCGCTTCTCGGTGCCAGCTCCGTCTCAGTCTGTAGCAGGAGGAGCCATTAACTCACACGGGAAACAATCGCGAGAAAAAAAGAGCAGAGTGTCCGTTCGACCAATCACAGTTTGCGTTTTAGAGTCCCTTCCTGCAGCGGCCAATTGGGAGCCTTGTATCAGACGACTTGACAAACCTTTCTGTTGGGGTTCGGGATCGGTCAAGCGGCGATTTGATCAATGCATGGGCGCACCAATGGACTCCACAGTCACCAAATTATGTACATTTTGCAGCCTTAGTCCCCATTGTCACAGGTACATCAGGGTACATGTTAGTGCATTTTGTAGCAGTGTTCCACATTGACAAGGGATAATCTTTAAGGTTAAACGCATTTCAAAAAGCAATACCATTTAATAATCAACAAAGAGCGCAACCTTGAATTTGTATAATTGTCGATGCTCTAATTGAAATTTGTCATGCATTATTTTATTTATGATTGATATTATCTTAGTGAAAATATAAGTGTTAGACCTTACTGAGCAAATTAAGGGCATAGTGTTGGATTATGTTGCAGTAAATTTTTATAATGAGATGTTAATACGTTTTCAGTCTTTAAAATCTTTAAGTGAACTGTAAATGTTAATCTAAAAACAGCAGACACATGAACTGGGGAGATGGGGCAGATGTGTTAGAAAACTGGGACAACAAATTCAAAAGCCTTTTTAAAGTTAATTCTCCGGTTTAATTTAATAATTACACTATTACTTAATAATTCAAACACAGAATAATTAACTGTGAAATGTAATGATCTTTTTTTGTCCTTTTTATATTGGGTTTTTAAATGCCAAATTGAATGAATCAATTTAGAATTAAACATTTAGAATTCACCAATGTATTAATCAATTATAATTAACTAACTAACCATATGCAGTACTATTGGAATGCATTTTAACTCACATGACTCTAAGCTGAAACTGAACTACAATCTTTTGTTTCCCATGATTACAGGAGGTGAGCTTCTGAGTCTTAAATTACAGATTTGGGTGGAGTATCACTTTGATAAACACGACTGGTCAATTAGTATCATTTTATGTAATTGGACCACCAGAGGGCATTGTTTGGCTGCAAACGATTAGGCTGTGATCACAAAGCACTTAAAGACACAGCAGCACAGTGAGGTTGTTATCTGGAGTTTGATTTTTGTCTTTTCTCTCGTTATATTGCATCTGGAAAAGATCTGCATGTAAGAGCTCTCACCACACCTTTCAGCAGTCAGCAGAAGCAGTGATTGCATTTTTAGTGATTGAGGGAAAAGATCAAGGTAAACAGACAGTGTATATGTGAGGGAAAAATACAGCAGAAACAGTTGAATGTCTGATGAACAGTGTGACTTTTGCAACCCATATTAACACAGTAGTCCTCATGCAGGGCTGTTCTCAAATCAATTCTGCCAGTTTTAAGACTCTGCTGGTTGGATGTTATTACTTTTTTAATGTGATCTAGTTTTTTTTCAGTGGAGAGGGGAAATAGGGAGTGACACGGGTGTGACATGCAACAAATTAAGGTCAACAAGATGCCCTGAATGTTATTACTTTGTGTGCTTTTTCTGAAAAAGGAGCAAAACAACTCTGCTTTCAGTGCTTGAGACTGTGATGTCGTGCCACCAACTGTACACTATACAAAGATAAGAGCTGCAGCAATGGATTAATCTGATAAGTTCTGCAATTTTGTTGGGTTTAATATATTATGCTATTATATAATTTAGACAACAACAGCACAACTTGGGAACAAATCTGTATATTAATGGCTTTTATTTTTGCTGTAGCCCCCAATATGTCACATTATTCCACAGTGCTGCTCTGTATAGAGACTTTAAAGATCATCAGCACTGCATGTGCTATTGTATCAGTACTGCATCAGTTTAAACTTGAAGTCAGTCCTTTCCTTGAAATAACATTGTTCCTTGTTGCAGACAGTGATGTAGTCTTGCATGCAACTGTGCGTACAATCTTTTTTTTTTTTTTGACATAATGATGGTTTGATGTCTGTTTTGCCCCAGAATGCCACAAGCTATGAAGACAGAGAATAGTACATTTTATTGTTATTGTTCTGTTTAAATTGAATCTAAATTCATTTTCCCTCAAGCTGAAGTGCAGTAAAAGTTATAGTGTCTGCTGAGCAGTTTTGGAAGAAATATTTAGACCCTTTACTCCAGTAGACGTACTAATACCCTCGACTACAAGCAAAAGTCCTGCATTCAAAACCTCACTTAAGTAAACGTATGTAGAAAAATCGTCTCTGTATCTGTTTTTACAATAATATATGATGTTTTCTGGATTAATATCACTTTTATATTTCTGTTACTTTGCCTACTTTACATACTGTTGGGTAGTTTAATCAGCAGCAGTTCATCATGTTCTATAAAACACCCACAAAGGAACACTTAATCCTTCTGTTTAACTAAAAAAAAAAACAAAAAAACTGAAATTTAAAATCACCAAATTTGGAGATACATGGTTTTCACTGGACAGGACAGGCACAAAAAATGTGATCTGAAAAGTAACTAAAGTACAATATTTACCTCTGAGATGCAGTGGAGTAGAAGTATAAAGTTGCATAAAATTAAAATACTCCAGTGAAGTACCTCAGATTTATACTTTTTTCACGTAGTTCTTGAGTAAATGTACTAAGTTACACTCCACCACTGCTGTTGATACCCTCCATAACACAGCAGACATCACAATAAATCCTGCCCCAGCAGCATCACCTGGTGGTTAAAGAATATAAATGCATGCACACGTTCAACGTTGGCATGCAGGAGGCAGTGTGTCCATATCAATGAGATGGACTCGGATTCCTTCTCGCAGCTGCAGCCTTGAAACCCTGAGGTTGCTTTCTTCTTCCATCCTCCTCCTGTAATAATCAGAAAGAGCAGCTGTGCAGTCCCCCCTCCCAGATCCACCCGCCCTCCCCGGCACACAGAGCAGAGGTTGGAAGGGTCACTTTGTCCTTGAAAGCTTTGGAGGCTCTGAAGGACAGACGAGATAAAATTTCGTGTGTGTTGATGTGAGTTTTTACCTTTTGTTACAACTGTTAGGACCCACATTTGGGGAAACTCTGGCGCAAAGTGAAAAATAGAACTCCTTTCTTCCCAGCTTCCAAAAAACCACCAGCAACAAAGAATTTGAAGCCCTTTTAAAGGTTTATTTAAGTCTTTTAGCTTCAGTGTGGGCCAACAGCAAAATGACAAACATAAGGGAACTAAAGTCGAGCAACCTAAACTTACTCAAATAAGAAAAAAAAAAAGACAAGTCACTCACCAAACTCCTAATCTATAAACAGGAGAAACAAACAAAAATGATACCCACCCCTAGTGATCGTGGGCTGTTATATCAATTAGCAGATCTATTACATTACACACAGAAAGTGGGGGAAGCCGGCCTTTTAAACCGCAGCCTCCGTGGATGCTGGAAGCAGTCGGCTCCCTGGAACAGCCTGCGCACTCACTCGGCCAATCATTTCAGTCAATCAGCCAAAGCTCACCTGCAGAGAGAGAGACGTCCACGTCTCATGCACAGAGGAGATTAAAGCACAAAGACATTGAAACAGAGAGGATATAATAAACTCATTTATAAATCATATTAAAAAGAAAATCACCACAAAGATATATTTTGTATAAAACACACAGATATAGATATATAAAAAAGTGGCACTTAATTCTTTCATTTACAGAAATCATCATGTTGTCATCCGGAAATCCACGGATCAAATTAAAGACAAGAAGTGTTTGTTGTTTTTGATGCCATTAGCTTGCTGTTATTTCTTATTTCAGCTGCTGTTGGTGCTGTGTGATTTTAAGTGGTTGCTTTTTTTAGAATTGATGTTTTTGTGTGGACCCCAGTAATCTGAATAAGGAATAAACATAATTACATTACAAAGATAATTACACGTCCTTCATTTTTTTAAAAAAGGTGTGCGGATTGAAGGGCAACAGGGATGTGGAGGCATGGAGAGCTACAGCAGACAGAGTGTATGAGAAGATTATTAATCAGCAGCTCCCTGCGGTGCCTCTTAATGATTATCATTCAATCACAATGTTGAACGTTAAGCGAATGTTGAGTTCTTGATGTGTGTGTGCTGACATGCCGAGTGTCAAATCTTTATTAAACCGTTTCAAAGTACTTCAGCTCGTTTCATTATCTTGGGACGACAGATGGATGGCATTTGTTATGTAACACGATGCACAAAAGTAAAAATCAGTTCTTCTTCTACTCTTCCTACTTCTACTTGTGAACTCGGTTGTTATGATACAGCAAACTCCACCCATCTGCCGTTCAAATCAAGTTAAATCTAACACAAAGAATTTTCTGGGGCAGCTATTTGACCTAGATTTGGTCGAGGTATCTGCACTTGTTCTGCAGCTGTCTTTACTTGGGTTTCTATACACATTGTGCATACTGTGCAGCAGAGTTTAAACACGGGTCACATGGGTTGCAGGTCTGAGATCAGGCCCGATGAGACAACAGCTGATGTCCAAAGATAATGGCAACATGTCGGAGAAACATGAAAACCGACAAAATTTGCTGTCATTCAGAGCATGAGAATGATGAGTTAGAGCATCATTTCGAGGATTTAGCAGCCTGTTCAGTATCTCTACAACACATCAAGATGAGTGCACCTCTTAAAAGGTGCAATATGTAAGAATTGAAATTATCCTTCAAACAAGTAGGGGGCAGCATATCACCAGAGCAACCGCTCTCTTCTGCAATCTGTAGTTATTAGCTAGTTTGCTCAGGTGCAAGACCGTGCTAGCTGGTTAGCATGCTAACTTCAGTAGATATTGCTGCAACTCAATACATAGGCATCTTTGACGTAACGTCAGACTGTTACTTCTACACGTTCTGTGGATAATTTCAGTGTTTTCTATTAAAATTCTTACATATTGCTCCTTCAAGCAAAGCTGTATTGTAACATCTAAGAGGAATTTTACTCATTTGGTGAGAGAAATAGGGCAGCAAAAAGTCTTTTTTTGAATGATAGTCATCACTCTTGTTGCCCATCTAGACTTGATGTATTGGCCAAGGAGTACAGCGTCACCAGGCTGCTCTTTGGAGAGATCCATGCTGGCTGCTGACAGGAGGAACTCTCTGTCCGGTAAATCTGCGCCCAGGTCTTAAACAGGCCGAAGCGAGCTGCAAGGAGAAAGAAATCCCGCCTGAAGGTGCGGGTGAAGAAGGCGTACAGGAAGGGGTTGGAGCAGGAGTTGATTGGGTAGAAGAGGACCAGCAGCAGTTTGGCGTCTGACACAGTGATGAGAGGGAGCTTGAGGGCTGCCGAGACGGCAAAGAAGGAGATGGGAGCCATGCAGACGAAGTCGGTGAAGATGAGGACGGCCATGCGTTTGGCCACGCGGATGTCGGCGTGGGCCGGCGCTGATGCTGGGTTGCGGATTGTCAGGTAGATGCTGAGGTAACAGACGCACACACAGAAGAAGGCCAGGATGTTGAGGAGGAGAAGAGACACCACATAGACCTGAGACTCCAGAGACTCCACGTCCATAGGCAGGCAGATACTCACCTGCACCGCAAATAGATGCAGACATTTAAAAATCACACAGCATTCACCGGCCTTGAATGTGCTGAATTTCCACATCATTACCTGGACGAGAAAAGGTAGTCTGCAGAATTCTGCACCAGTTAAACCCTGAAGCCTCTGAAAAGGCTCATAAAGGACCAGTAGGCTACAAAAACAGACACCTACTCTATGCGAAAGCTTTATATTTGGATAAACAAAGAAACTAAGCCACCAGCTTAAGGTCAGCAAATAAAAGATGCATTTCATGTAATCATCAATATTTGATTCCAAAAGGAAAAGTGTGTTTGCTGTCTCACAATAGGATACTGTCACTCTATCAAACAAAGGCCACAAAACATCAGAAAACAAAAGACCAGTGAAGCTATTATATAAGCTACACGTGCTGTTTTCCCTGTTTGTCTATGCCTAGCAGAATAGCACATAAGAATAGCTGGAAAATGGACCTTTGAGTAGGAACTTTAGAATGGTTACTGGTTAATGTTTTGGAGCAGAAAAAAAGCCATCCTATCCGTGAATTATCATCTCAGAAATACATTGCATTTGGGGTTTTGAATAATTTTTGCTGAATCAAAACGAGTAAGTTGATTAATTGATTAGTCGATCGACAGGAATAATCGTTAACTATGTTGATAATCAATTAATTGAAAGAGCAAATTTTCAAGCAAAATGACAAACGTTTAATGGTTCCAGGTTCTCCAATGCGGGAATTTGCTGCTTTTCCTTGAATATCTTTGAGTGTTGGACTGTCGGTCCAACAAAACAAGACATTTGATGATGCAGAAAATTGTTAGGGCCATACTTTGCTCACAAACAATTAACAGACAAATTGAGAAAATAATTGGCAGATTAATCACTATTGAAAATAATCCTTGGTTTCAGCCCCATTGGTTGAATATCCTCTCAGACATAAAGACAACTTTCCATTGTTCTTTTGCAGAATCTTCGCATATTTTGGAGCTTAAGTTGTGGAGTTCATGCACCATCTTGCAGCCACAGCTGCCAGAACCCACGCAAATTGTGAAGGGAGCAGACAATAAATTGCTCCCCCAAACTGAGAGCACAGGGGAGTGAATGAGAATGAAGCGCCCACCTTGCCGTAGCTGCTGACCCCGACTGTGGGCAGCAAAGCGGCGAGGAAAGAGAAGATCCACCCTGCTGTCATGACAATACACGCGTGTCTCAGGCGAATTTTACGGTCGAGCCGCAGAGCGTGTGTGATGGTGTGCCAGCGCTCCAGGGTGATCGCTGTTAACGTGAACACTGACAGCTCACTGGCGAACACCTGTAATTTACACACACACATTATTACAATACATTTCAATTCAAACATGAACATTTATGAGTGCTGTTATTTATGTACAGCTGCCATATGTTCTGTATGCACACACACCGTGAAGAAGCCTGCAGCCCTGCAGCCCAGGCCCAGCTGCCAGTCCAAGGCGTGGTTGTAGTACCGGCCATGAGTGAGCATGTCTACAGTTGCTATGACTACCAGGTAGATGCCCATGCAGAGGTCAGAAAAGGCCAGGTGGCACATGAGGAAACGGGGAACAGTCAGTTTGGAGCGGCTGCCTGATAAACAGAAAGAAAACAGAAAGTCTTGGTACCCGAAAACAATAAAATGTCCTCATGTTGATATTCTGTTGCAAAAGAGCTTAGTTTTGCTGGTATGAGAAAACTTTATGATTCCAGTTTTGGGAAAGAAATTGAAGTAAATAAGGAAAGAAATAAGCACATAAAGACAAAAGCAAAGAACTGCAAAGTGGATGGAAGTTAGAAAGAAAGAATTAACACCAGGAAGGAAAGTAGAAAGTAAAACAGAAGGAAACAAATGGTGAGAGGAAGTAGGAAAGAAATAATAAAAGAAGGAAGTTCAATTATTTCTTAATCTCATTTAGAATCAGTAAACTTTTTATCTACAAAGCTCTGTAATTAGAAGGACTAAAGAGTACATTTGCTTCTTAAATGTGGTGGAAGACAAGTTTTAAGTCTCACAAATGGAAATACTGAAATAAACTGCAAGTACCTATTTTTTTTTAATCAAGTAAAACAGTTGACTAAGTGTTTTTAGTTGTAGTTTGTCTCTTTCCACCTCTGAAAGCAGTACCTTAACGTCTTACATGTGCGTGCAGGCAAAACATGAACAAAAAACCAAAATATATTCTCAAAAAGAATACAAAGTATGCACAGAACGGGTCAGTTTAAATGCCAAAAAACACAGGAACAGTACACAAATTCTGCCTGTCCTGTTTCATACCTAACAGGACCAGAAGTACGGCTGCGTTCCCCAGCAGCGCGAGGATGGAGATGATCCAGATGAGAACCCGTAGGGGGACGGGGGACATGATGTCCTCACAGGGGTTAAAGTCATCTGGGGTCGGGCTGCAGGTGAAGGAGGTGGAGTTGGAACAGTGGTCCTTGTAGAAGTGATGGATATCCTGAGCCTTGGGGTGGGAGCACAGGGAGTTCCACCCCGATCTAGCACACAGTAGCTACAGAGTTAGTTAATACATCCGAATGAAACAGTAATACAACATTGCCATAATATATATATTCCTCTTAATTTGTGTACTTGTCAATTAAATGTACAATATGTCACATTTTTCCATTAAAATGTCTAAAAACGACCTATGTTATACATATTGCTGAGTTGTTTTCTTGCATCATTCAAATGTTTCCAAGACTGTTGAAACTCAGAGAAATCTGTAATTTTATTCACGGTGCATTTCATTGGTCGACTGTCAGTGGCGACACACCAGGTGATACTTCAGGTAGCGAAAAAGGAAGTCAGCAAATTTCAAATGATTGTCTTTAGACTTAAAACAAACAAGCTACAATGTGTCAAATAGTGCACGTCAGACAGAGCCAGGCTAGCGGTTTCCCCCTGTTTCTTGTCTTTATGCTAAGCTAAGCTAGCTGTCTCTACATATTTAGCACACAGACCTGACAGTGGTAGTATAACTCCTAGCAGGAAAGCACATATTTCACAAAATTTCGATCTGTTCCTTTGATGATAAAGTGTTCAGCTTTTGATGATAGCGCACACACACCTGTTCCGTTTGATGTTTTGGAAGGCGCAGCAGTGTGACGAGTACGTCAGGTTGGCCTGGTGGAGTTTGGTGAAGAGCTGCAGGGGAGGAAGCTCCTTCAGATGGAAGGCGGACTCTGCGATCAGCTTCTGGAGACCACCAAGGATGAAGTCCGGCAGGGAGCTGACGGCTGTGTGGGAAACGTCCCTGCCCAAAGAAACACAAACAATTTGGTATTTAACGGAGGAGTCACTCTAATGCCAGAATTCATGCTATTTCTAACAGATGTCGTCTTTGTTTGCTTTATGTAATGGGCGTTAAACCAGTGATCAGTTTTTTATTTTTCTGTGGAAAAACCCTGTAGATTAAGAGAAGAATTTCAAGTCAGCAAAAACTCCAGTGTTGCTTGAATAAAACTCAAAATTCCTGAACAGAAATTTCACAGGGAGAGCCACTGTTTGATTGCCAAGTGATTACCAGGATATGGAGAGACATTACAGCAATGATAGCCCAAAAGAAAAAGAAAAACGCTCTGATTGCTGCTTCAATAGAATTACTGTGGGTGTCTCTTTCTTTGGGGAATACACAGGTTAAAAAAAATCTCTCTCTCGTGTTAATGACTTCACCTGCTTTCGGTTTATTTTTACCTTAATTTTGGCAAGTTTCAAGCATTTTTTTTGAGCCTCCCCACACATGCAGCATTGTTTCTTGTTTCTCTCTCCTACATCCTGAGTTTAATAAGCGATGATGAGCAGGGTGAATCATGTAGGCATGAGTTACTGTTGGATGTCATGCTTACAGTACCACCAACTCACTGGAACCCACAAAGGCGTTGGGATTGATGTGAGTAAGCTGTTGGTTGCCTCTTAGGAATCTGAGAGAGAGGACGAAAAAGAGAAGAATTAAATATGTGAGCTTTTCATTTTTTCTGGTAAATCTCCTGTTTGCAATTGTGTCTCCGCCTGTGACTCACAATCTGCGCATCTTTGTGCCGTTGAAGGCGTCACTTGCCACCTCCTTGATGCCATTTCTGGTGAGCCGTCTGTCATTAGAAAGGGAAGCCAAATTACAGTCATGTGGCTGCAACACAGAACAGTCCCAACAGTAAACTTATCTGAACTATCAAAGCTAATTTTAGTGTGTGCAGTTCTTTCTTTCTCTGTATGAACACATTAATTAAATTGTATTTATTGTTATGTAAGACTTCTTCTTCTCTTTCTTCCTTTTCTGCTTTCTAGCTGGACAGCTTTGGACCTCGGAAAGCTGTAGGCTGACATATTCCTGTTTGAGTAGTGACACAATTTAAAGGTACTTAATTATAAGTACACTTCCTGCAATTAAAATGATACTTAAAGGAATAGTTTGACATTTTGGGAATTACACTGCTTACTGACAGAATAAGCATATTTTCTGAAATATGTAACTTTTGCTTTGAGTAAATCTTGCAATAATACAATAATACAATTGGAAAATAGTCATTTACAAATGCCATTAAATGCACTTTATCTTTAAAAGTACATTATTATGCAGGAGAACCACACTTGTCAGTGTTTTGTTATTCTATATATTAGAATATTGGATTATTTTTACTTATGTATCACTATTTAAGCTGCATTTTAATGTTTTAGCTATTTTATGTTCTGCTCAGTAGTTTAATCTACAAAATTGCATCATATTTTATAAGCTAATGACATGGTTTGTATGTGAAATACTCATTTTTAAAGTAGTCACCTATCATAAAAATGCAGTACACATGCAGTATATTTGTCTTTCAAATACAGTGTAGTACAATTAAAGAAGAAGAATTGAAGTAGCATATAATGGAAATACTCAAGTACTGTAAAGGTTCATCCAAATTGTACTTGTGCAAATAGTTATTTTCCACTATTACTGATCAGTCGACTTTATATTGGAGTATTGGTAGTAGTAGTAGTACTAGTCATATTAGCTGCAGTTAGATTTACAGTAATCTTAGTATATTATGAGTTGTGTTTATTTTAAAATATTACTTTTAATTTCAGAAAAATAATTTAAAAATTCAGCCGTGAGCAAAAAAAAAAAAATGTCACTTTGAATTGCTGAGCCCGATTCAGTCGGCCTATATATAGTATAGACCCGTATGTGGTTTTCAGCAGGATCTTCCGCTGAAAATGGGGACAATGGTAAAAATAAAGAGGTGATATGAAGCAGTAAGTGTGTTAGAAATGCAGAAGAGAGAGAAGTGGGAGACGACAGAACTCAGTAAAGAGGGCAGGGAGCATTTCAGGGAACATTCATCATTGCACATGTAATGCCCACTCGGAGCCGTGTGAGGGTGGAGCGCATGTTTCTAAAAAAGTGATGAGTCTCTTACATCTTGCCGATAGTTTGAGTGCAGAGGCCTCTGAAAGCATTGGCGGGGACTCTCTCTATGTGGCTGTTTTCTTCCAGGTCACTGGGCAGCACAGAGATTAAAACCGCAGGATAAACAACAAATAGAAGTCAATAGTTTAAGTAGACTTTCAAGTAGAATAATTGAGGCGCAGAATATTAGGAATGCATGCTGCAACCCCCTTCAAATCTATTAGCCCCTTTGAAGCTGATAAATATGAGAAAGGAGAGCAGTTTGAGGATGGATTTTTAAAGGCTGGAGACGAGGTGGTTTGTATTCCTGATACTCTGTTCTGCAAGGACCAGTCAGTGCGTAGGTTTTAACTGCAGCGTTATTTGTTTAATGGTGTGATTTCTTCTTGTGTGTGCATACAATAGCCTGTATGCTCAGATGCATGTGGGAATCGTGGCGTGTGGGTGTGTGTTTCAGCGTACATTTGTAGTATATTGTGCACTGTGTTGAGACCTACAGCAGAAAGTCTTGGGCCGTGGATTGGATCTTGGTGAAGTCTGGGAAAATTCTCAGCTCGGTGTTGGAGACGGTCCTGTGATGTGCAGATGAAGCAGCAAATGTTACTACTTTCACAAGGTGACCTCTGAAAAGCAGACACTACGACTGAGTCACAGTGATAAAATCAGACAATGTAGCATTCATCTGTGTTGACTGAGATAAAAATTAACAAGGGAAGAGCTTCCAAGAAAATTCAGAGAGAAGCTCAGGTGGCTGAAAGATAAATCATTTCAGGAGCTCTGTGTTCCAAACGACTGGGCAAAAACACATAACAAGTTCAACGTTCAGTATCTCTAAAACGTTTAACTGTCAAACACTGATTATTCAGACCTGAGACAGAACAGGTATTCAATTTGGAAATGTGATCATTTCAAAACAAGAGTAAGAGTCTACAGCAATGCTAGCAGTTCTGTGAGGTTGCACTTACAGGCGCAGTGGTGCTTTGGTTTGAGCTAAATGCTAACATCAGCGTGCTAACATCCTCCTTTTCAGCATCTCAGTTTAGCATGTTAGCATGCTAATATAAAAACAACACAAAGAAGAGCTAAGGCTAATGGGAATGTCTTTATTTATTTATTTATTTATTTTTGTCTTTGGACCAAAGACCAACTGACCCTGTCAATCCATAGGGCCACACTAGCATGGCTAGCATGGCTTAAAGCTGAACATATATTTTTAAAAAAGCAATATTTTGGATATGAAACCGTACTTTGGAACAAAACTGAAACATTTATTCCTAAATAACAGGGTTTTCTTATCAGTGTGTCCCAAAACATCATCGAAATCAGAAATATTAGGGATCTAATTGTGTTGAGGTGCCCTGAATTACAAGTTGAAGAGTTTAATAGTTATAATTTTTTCACCATAAACTCTTCTGTTTATGTGTCCCAGTTCTCACACATTGGGACAAACATAACAGTAAAAGTTCTGATAATGTCAGTAAGGGATTCTGGTGATATACTTTCCTTTATAAACAGTCACTTTGAGACTTTTTGAGTTATTTTGCAGTAAATACATTTAACTAGGCTGAAATGATGGTTAGCTTTTTTTCATGTGACACTTGATTTATCTTCCAGGGGATCCGTGCTAATTAAAAAATGATGTCTTCGGTCGTGTGGGGCCCTGTCAGAAGTAGGCCTGTCACCCATGACCTATTTTGGACTGACAATCAGTTTGAAAAGCACAAATTGCAGAGGAAAGCCTTCTTCCCCGCTGCACTCTCACTTAGTACTCACAGATACTGCAGTTTCACGATGTTCTTGAACGCATCCGGATGGATGTGTCTCAGGTTTTTGGAATTTGTTATGATTCTGAAAGAAACACATAAATGTACTCACTGATACAACTGACTTACAATTACAGGGTTTCACCACTGCCATCTATAGCCAGTCATACTTACATCTCAACAAGTTCAGGGAGATCAGAGAAAGCAAAAGCTCCTATGCTCTCTAATGCAACGTTTTCAGTGATGACGCTGAGGGAAACACAAATGAATAAATGAAGAGTATGACATGTATTGAAAAATTCAGCTGTTAGATGTCATTCACTCTTCTTTTCACATATTTTGTCTCCACCTGCCTGCAAAGCTTACTCCACAACTGTTTGGGTGATGAGCTTTCTCAGAGTTTGCAGCCCTTCTTGTTCCATAACAAAGACTAAACACATGGGCATGTTGGGTAGAAATACGTCATGAGCGCTACGTTTTAGACAGCTGTATACTCACATGCTGGTGAGCCGCGGGTGCCTGGCGAAGGCAAACGCATCAATACTCTCCAGCATGTCGTTCTCCCTTATGGTGCTAAGGTTAGGGGTAGTGGAAGAGCACTTGTTAATCTTAAATCAGCAATTTTGAGAAGATCAGTGTGCAAGAAGGCTAAAAACATCAACATGTAGAGAAAGGAAGGCTCTGAACACTTACAGTAGGTTCAACACAAGGATTTCAAAGTAAAGGGAGGAATATAGGAAGCTCCACAGGTGCATCAGAACACAAAAAGTAATAACGAGGATCAATACAAAAACAATCAAGATGTCAAAACTACACATGCTTCCTGATATCTTTTTCAGTGTCCTCTATCTGCAGGGACATTTTGCAGTTTGACTTTATTATAACATTTTTTTGGATCTAAGTATGCAGAGAGACATTTTGAACACAGAGAAATACATTTTCATTAAAAAATTATTATATACATATATATATTATTTGCAATACATTTGTGAGATTATTCCAAACTTCCAATTACAAAGTACTGTGAAGACTAATTTAATTTGAGCAAACAAAAATCTCATCTGCTGCAGGGTTGCTGTTATGCACAAAAGCCCACAATAAAAGACAAATAGAAGTCTGTAGCACAAGTATAATTCAATACTTTTGAGCTCTCTTGTTTCCATCAATTTGGAGGATTTCATATGTTATTTAAACCTAATGAACGTAGGAAAGAATTCTGACACTCCAGCTTTATTAAATTCAGCTAAACATGAGACTGTATTACCATCAAATTCCCTTAATAACACCAAATCTAAAGAGAAATTTGACCATGAGGTCTGAACATAGACTCTTCACCCTCCTCCGCACTTCTGTGTTTGGATGATCCATTCGCATTTTAAGTGTTTTGACCTCCTCAGTTCATTATGTTCCACGTCAGAGTACAAACAAGAACAACAGACACATTCACTTACATTTTCCTGAGGTGCTGCAGGCTGTCGAGGGCGCCCTGGGGAATCGTTCGGATCTGCGTCTCGTTAACTATCCTGTTGATACAGAAGCAGCCGCTCACATCTCATCAGCTCTCAGCGATACACTGATAACAGAATCGCTGTTGAGAAATCCTTAGAAATCATTAGTGCCCAATTTTGTTGTGTGCTGGGTTCGGCAAGGTCAGTGAGGCCATGACTGGTTAGCCTATTGACACATGTCAGGGATTTCGTTTTTGTGCAAGAAGCAAACTGTTTTGCATACTGAATGTCAAGATCCCAAGCTGATTTTGCATCTGGTCGTTGTAGATGGCATCTGAAATGTTCATTCATCGCTGCATGCTTGCATACCTCCACTGCTCTTAAGCCTTGACCTTTGAACAGAGCGGAACAGATGAGAACACACACATCGCCACCTGGGAGTTCACAGTACGTCTCTTGGGAATAGTCGCTACTGTTGCCATAAAGTACACCCTTGTCACTGTGTGTGTCGACTGCATTTGCTTGCATGCTTTGTGAGTAAGATGATGTATATCTGCACTCTGTTGTCATGGATGTCTAAGTGCATGTTTGTACAAATGCTTGAGGTGATCCTAATCTTAATGCTGACCCCCACTGCCACCATCCCACCCCTCCTTGCTTTGTGGCCTTGAGATTCCTTGAAAACGTTTCAACGGCCAAAACAACAAACCAGTGTTTACTCCGTGTGGCACTATCCTCCTCTTGCCTCATCCAGCTCAGTATCACTGTCAAAAACACCTAAACCACTTGCAGCACCACTTAATACGCATGTTTGCATGCCCTGTGTGAAGCTATAGCCAACAACTTAGCTTAGCATAAAGATTGGCTGGTATAATTAGACTGGCTAATGCCAGCTAATGGTGGCAAACTTTAGCTAGCTGTGTAACTGACATCGCTGAGTCAGTTCCCCAGCACTGCCACAGTTATCTGTTTGTGCTACTGTCATGCTAACTTTTTGCATTTACCCCACGTTACACTGTTCAGCCGCCAGCTTTGGTCAGTACTTGGTGGCAATAATGAACAAATGCAATGAAGAAGAAGACTGCAAGCCTGTAAAAATGGATGCAAAAAATGCATATTTTAAAGGATAAGAAAAAGGTTAATGTTTTATGAAGGAATTAAATGCATTCAGCACATTTGCAAGACGTGTTGTGAGAAATGCTGAATGCAAACATTGCTTTTGTTCGTTGTTCTTCATCTTTAACCTGTGGCTACTTGGTGGCTATAGGTAGCTAGGGTTATACTGGGAGACACTGAAGATGAGCAAACATGCTTTGCATACATTCCCTGAGTAAACGAGTAAATGTTTAATAAAACCAGAATTGGCAAGTTCACTGCAAAATTCAGCCAAGAGGAGATATTCTATTGATTTGCATTATGGGAAATGTAGGATTCCATGTTTTTTGAGACTACAATTGCAATTAGTCATTTGGCAGACACTTCTATCCAAGGTGACATACATATGAATTCACACACCAGTGGGGCAGCATCGGGGGCAGTTTTGGGGTTCAGTATCTTGCCAAAGGATACTTTTGGCATATGGACTGCTGATGCCAGGAAATGAACCAATGACCCTCTGATTGGCAGACGACTGCTCTAACACCTGAGCCACAGCCGCCCCACTATTGACCTATGGTGAAAACTAAAAGTTGGGATATGTTGGACCTTGCTGCTTTGATTTTGTCATTCTTTTCAAAAATCTGTTTCTTGCAAGCCCCTTAATTTTATAGAGCTGCAATATTAAATTTCTGGCGAAGCCCTTTAATGTCCCAAATGAACTGACATTAATACATAGAAAAAAATAATAACAATAATAGAAAAGGAAGACAGGAGAGGAACATTGTGCATTGGTTGAGCAGGATTTCACATAAGGCTACATAAAAGCTTATCCTCTGGTTTTCTGTGCCGTTGCAAAAAGTAGAGGAGGAATGAATTAAGAGCAAAGCAGCATTATCATTAACTGTGATACCACAAATAACTTGTAGAAGCCTATTAGCATTCTTAGACTTCCCAAACGATTTCTCTGAGATGTGAAACAACTGTGCAGCTGATTAGCAAGCAAAATGCAAACATCTACAAAAACTGCAGCAACTTTGCAGATATTTGTGTGCATCACCGTGTATGTGTGTTTGTCTGTACTCACAGGTATTGGGTGTCAGTGGAGATGTTGGAGGGAATCTGTGTGACCCAGAAGGGCAGGTAGCAGAGGGGCAGGTAGCAGAAGGACATGGTTTGATTGGGCGAGCTGGTCTCAGATCCAGGTTTAATGTCCATCTCAGAGCCAGGCACCGAGGCTGCTGCCGTCTTTATGATCTCAATCATTAACATGATCAGAATCACCACCATCATCACTGCGGTCTGCCCACGGTCCAGATTGTTGTATTTTAGGTTTCCACTTTTAAAATGTCCTTGTTTCTCTTCTTCTTTTGCTTCTTCTCACACTTATCTTGTCTTTTCCTGTCTGTGTTTACATGCATGCAGGCCTTCCAACAGAGCCCGCACTCCACACTGGATTTGAATGTTTTTGTCCGTCTATCCTCTCTGGGTTCACCACCAGGTCGATGAGAGAAGAAGTGTGCTTTGGTGCTTTCTGCCATGCAGTGGTGAATAACGGGGGCGTGTGAAAAGCTTTATGGGTGGATGTGGATGTAGGAGGTCTCTGGCTTGTGTGTGCGAGTGTTTGTGTGTGTCTCCTTCAAAAATCTGGTTCCACTTTTAATTCCACTTTGATCCTTAAAATCTTGCTTTCAGATCAAATCACACAAGCAAGTAATCCCAAATCACTGAAGCCTATGGTACTGGATGAAATGTGAATGCAATCTGAACATGACTCTCTTTGTGGAATGTATTTATGTCTTATTCAAAACTGATTTGAAAAATCATTCTCTGTAACAATCCATCACAACAAGACCTCGCCTCGTTTGTCACGTAAATGGCTGAGTGTCATGAGGGAAAAGCTGGAAAGTTGAATAGCAAATAAAGTTAGAAATCTATATGTCTAACATAAATTATTCAAAAGTGAAATCAGTCTTGATCAGACTACACAATTTTTTCATCCATGACCCCACTGGGGAGGCGGGTGAGGCAACTGTCAATAATTCCAGTTTGATGTGGAATTAGTAATGATAAGCATATGTCCTCAGTTAGGGCTGAGGATAATGTTATGACTGCACAGCCAGCTATTCGCCAGGCTGATGATCTTTTTGTGAATTTGTCTTCCTCCCTAGAGGAAATGTCAAACAAGCAGGGGTACTGCTGCCACAGCTCATCGGACTTTTCCTCTCTTTCATTGTCCCACCTGACAGCAGCAACCTCAGCATCCCTCCTCTTCCACTTTTTCGCATGGTTACCTGACTGATTGGTAAACGCTCAGGAACATGTCATGAGAGATGTCACACTAGATGAGTCAAGACAAAAAAATCTGACATGCTAGTCTTTGCATTGGGCTGTTGTGGGACATCCTAAACACCACACGACAGGTTGTTTAGCATGTGACTATGCGGGTAAAAATGCCTGATTGTTGTTCATGATCGGCCGTAACACTAGTAATTCATTAGCCATGACAAAATAGCCTCAAAATCAGGCTAGATTCATGTAGTCTGATGCAGGCATTACCTCCACTTCTGGGCAAGAGCATTTTTGTTAACTGAATTTGTGTTATTTGACTTGTAAATTAACAGACTATCGACTGGTGACCGGTCCAGGGTGTACCCCGCCTCTCGCCCGTTGACAGCTGGGATAGGCTCCAGCCCCCCGCAACCCCGAAAGGGATAGGCGGGTATAGAAGATGAATGAATGAATGAATTAACAGACTATAGTATAAAGTTATTAGGCAAATTGGCAACACTAACAAGCTAACGCTGTGTTCTAGCTTCTAAGTAATGTTAACTAGCTCGCTATCACTGCTTAGAAGTCTGATACTTTAGTTTATTTGACACTGTAAAGAGACATTAAATCACATACATCCAGAAAATAATAAGAATAACACATTGAAATCCAAGAAATATTTCCATTGTGATCCTTCTATGGTGTCTGTGAACCGCCAGGTAATGTTAGCTAGCAAATTTTGTTAGCTTTAGCTTGCAAACTGAAATGCTTTCTTGTTACATGAGTTTATATGCAACAGCAGTGTGTCCTGCAGTATATGGGTGATTATGTGTATTATGTACATACATAATGTGATTGTGAACAGTACCTGTACTGGCTGGTGTTGTTTTATGAGCAAAGTTAGCTAGCGAGGTAGCCAGCTGAAATAGTTGGTGCTACGGTTATGCTAGCTAGCCACACAATTGCTCCACTGTTACAGATAAATGGTTAAAATTTATTCCAAGACCAAAAAAAGGGAAAATGACAGCATTGAACAATGAAATAAACTATTCAAAGTTAAATAAAAAACACATTGATTGGTGGTAAAGGAAAATAATCAACATATTCAACGGTATATGTCAAGGGTCCATAGCTTCTAGGTTTCATTTCATTTCATTTGTTTTTTCATTGCATGAGTCTGCATTATTTACAGTTTCAGAGTAAATAGCACAGACAATGGGCAGCTATTTATTTCTGGCTGATTGTCTTGTTCTTAACTTCAAAATGAAATCAACAAACCAACATGATTATGCAGAACAGGCTTAAGTCTGTTTTGTCTCCTCCTCATATTTGTGTTGAAAGATGAGCACAGTTTGATAGCGATGGACATAATATTCCCTTCTACTCCACTCCCCACATGTCAGCAGGACAGACAGCTTGCAAGGACGCTCCTTCTGCATTCACATGCACGAGCCTGTGCACACATGCACACACAGGCACGCACACACGCACACACACACACACACACACACTTATGTAACAATGTTTTTTTGGTCATTTCTTTCCTTTTTGCATCTTCAGCTTCTCCTCTTCACATGTATCATTGTCCCTGCTATTGATACAGTGTTGTGTGTGTGTTGCACTGTGGAAAGTTCATGTAGAGGAACAGCTCTTTATGATTTATTGCAGGCAGCAAGAAAAACGCAGCCTTGAGCTCCTGACACGACCACACACACACACACACACACACACACACACACACACACACACTCTCTCTCTCATTCTCTCTCCCACAGTTTTGCTTATACACAAGGCAAGGAAGAGACAGAGGGGAAGAATAGACAGTCTGACAAATGCAGGTGCACAAAGGAGTGGAAATGAAGGGCTGAGGAAGAGGATGATCCATGGCATTTCTCTCTCTCTGTGTTTGTTTGTGTGTGTGTGTGCTGATACCTGATATGAATTTGAAGATTAAATTCTTGCATTCTCGCTGATTGTTGTGCACCTGTGCAGGGGAGATGTGCATGAAAATATTGACTAGTTTTTAACTCTGCAGAATGCAACTAGACACTCTCTTCTTTGCTCAACAAGCTAATAAAAGCACAAAATGAAAAAGTCAATAGGCTGTTTCCACAGCAGATACTTTGACTTGTCAAACACAGGTGTAGCAAATATCATTAATGATGGATCCATTCCATTTAGGTGGTCAAGTTTCAGGGCAATCCTATTGTGCATTTTCAATCATTGAGATGGCTTTGTGGGGTACTTTCATGGACCACAGCCATTGTTAATGTTATTAGAATATCCATCTGTATATGGTAGTAGCAGCTAATGCAGCCTCGAGCCACTCGTCTCAAGCAGAGATGAAGAGTGGACTACAGAGGAAAGCTCCCTTCTTTCTAGTCAAGTCAAGTTCTTTATTGTCATACAGCATGCACAACAATTACAGTGAAGCAGTAGTCAGCCAAGAAACTATTAGCAGTGAAACTAACCTGGGTAAGGAAGCAGGTGGAACCAGTGCAGCAGTATGTAGGTCCTATGTACAGCACCAAGTATAGTGTAACTATGGCAGTAGCATAGAGTGACATCCATGTATCAATATGGTGTGAGCATAGTGTCATAGTGACTTCACAGCTCAAACTGTTTTCATTTTCAAACTTGTCATCCTCAACTCATATGACATAATTTGAGTCAGTTTGTGAGATTTCACAGAGCACATTTGCATTCATACTCCCAAAGACCTGTAAACAAACTTTGGCACACTTCCCCTTTAAAAGACGCTAACGTGTTAACATGCTAAATTTACGACCATGCTAACTGCACACGTGTTATCAATGGCCATTAGATACCTTGATTATTTTGCATGCTAAAATGCTCAAAGATGCACGCCAGCACATTAACATCCTGTCGATTAACGTGTGTGGTGCTGCCATGCTAACGTTAAAATTCAGCTCAAAATCCTGATGTATGAGATGTCCTGAAATGACCACTAGATGATGAACTCTTTTGATTTAGGTAACGTGGCCTTTCATCTGGTGTCACCCCCCGGCCAAGCTTCACATTTTTCATTCCACCAGTAATAAGGATCTAAGAATAGTAAATCTCTCTCCAGTTTTCTTCCGTCCAGGTTTTATTTTCTGGTGCCTGATGAAGATTACAGCCTCACATGGCTGCTGGTGTGAGTTTGCTTTCTCTAAATGTACATGTTGGAGGTGTATGTTATAACACGAGGTAACTATTTAGCCACCAGTGAGTACTGGAGTTGTTTCTTGCTTACCCCATAAATATAGCAGGGCTGTAGCTTTATCTCTGTGCTAGCTGGCTGTGGTCAAGGACAGCAAAGCGGCAGATGGCTGCAGCCTAACACAAGCCTTTTGTTCAGACTGTTCAGCGAAAGACAAAAAAAAAGGAAAAGTGAAAGAAAAGAGAAACAGCGAGAGAACAAGACATTTAGATTTTGTGTTTATTGAAACAGTGGGTCCTTGTAGCTCTTCTCACCTGAGGATGCAAGCTCCACTCTGCAGTCTCAGGGATCTTTCATCCGGCAAACAGCAACTCTGCAGAGAGTTGTACTGTTCACTGCACTGAGTCATACTTCAAAGCCCTGTTCGGTGTGTGCGAGGGGGTGTTTATGTGTGTTTACTGTCCCAGTTAGACAGAATGGGACTTGGAAGAAAAGGTGCTGCTTTCCTCACTTTGATGAAATAAGAGGTGAAAGGGAATAAGATGAATGTGGGGGAATCTGAAACGTGCAGCTTGTTATATGCAGATAGTTAAAGGAAAACCTCGGGAAATGCACTCAGAGTTAGATGGGAAGATTGATACCACTCTCATGATTGTCTGTTTAATATCCAGCTAGGACTGCAACTAAAGACAGATTCAACTGCTAACTGAAACTATAATGGAACCCAAGACAGCACAAAAATATGGAATTATATTTATGTTACAGTTTTTACTATACAATATACATTATATCCAGTCTATGGTGCATATAAGCAGTGAATGGTAATTTTCATGGTGTTTTTCCTGTGGTCGCAAAGTACTTGTTTAACTTTGCAAGAAACACAAAGGTTTCAATTTCTTTTCACAACCAGGTGAGGATTTGTCTTAGAATATGGAGAGCAAAGTCCAGGCAGATGCTTCATTTTTTCAGAAAGATGTAGTTAAATGCTGAGTGACAGATTGTCTTTAGTTACAGAAGCTGGTGGAACAGCTCTTTATTCACTTTACTGTCACAGAAAACAAACATAACCAGAAAATATCCCCACGTTTGCTTACTTAAAGACAATCCTCAAACTTTTTCTGTTGATTAATCAACTAGGCCGAGCTCTCGTCCACGCTTAATTAAAATAATATACCTGCAAGTTCACTATTAATCATTGATTATGATTATTATGAATGATTTATTTATTTGTTTGAGAAATAAAAATAGGCATAAAAATGACAATTTTCCATTTTTACAAGGGGTTATGTTCTGCACTGTTTCTCAGCTCTGAGCAGTTGCTAGGCAACCAGCAAAGTCTCCAGGAAGTTACGGCTCCCAGCCAAAAAATAATCAGGTATAAAACAGCAAATTGTCATTTTCAAACTTCTGTTTTTGTACAGATGAAACAAATTAGATATAATGTGCTAATTAGTGAGCCTCAGAGATGCTGCCTGGAAGGAGGATTTTTTTTTTTTTTAGCAGAGAGGACCAGGCTGTTTCCAGTATGCTAAGCTAAGCTAACTGGCTACAGCATTATATCCAACAGTCAGACATGAGATCCATCTTTTCATTTAACTCTTCACCAGAAAGTGAAGCTTATTTCCCAGAATCTTGAACTACTCCTTTCAGATCTCCCTCCTAACACAACATGGGTTGCTATTAACTTGTCCTAATTAGACATTGATCTGCTCTCATGGTTGTGGGCGATGTGAGACTGGCATAATAAACAGTATGGGAGTATGGGTATTGGAGCGCAGCAATGGCATTGTTGTCTGCAGGCAGATGGGAGCAAAAACCAACACACAAATGCACTCCAGGCTCACTTGGGTAATATTTTATTTACTCGTTAATCTTCAAAACTATTTTTCATAATAAATTTCCACTTTATGTTCATCAAAGAACCGTAACAATAAAAATAAAAGTAAATACTGTAGAAAAATTGTACATATAGAAAATAAACATGGTTAATGAACACCTAGATGTAGAATCCCATTGGTTGAGACACCTCCTTTGTTTCAGATGGCAACACAACAGAGATAGAGGGAAAAGAAAGCGACAGACACGGAGGAAGTTGGAGGGCAGATAGGGAAACATACTAAACGAGGGGTAAACAAGAGAAGGGAGGAAAAGGAGGTCAGAAAGGCCAGTTAAGGATGGAGAGAATAAGGGAATATGATAAGTTAATTTTGACATTACACTTTGAAATCTCACACACAGTCCTTTTCATGTCCTTTCTTGCCCTGGTCATTTTGCATGCATCGGACTGGTTGCTTACGTCGCTTGGAAGAACGAGAGGGGCTTGTTCATGTCATGGCACTGTTGATACATCACGGAGCTACAATTCTTCAGCTGTAGAGGGCTCAGACAATGCAAAAGTCCATGAACAGGTAATTATGCTGTAGCCCATCGGAAACCCATCTGTCTGTGCTGTGTTGGTCGCGCCATGAGTATTGATAAATCAGTCAACCAATAGCATGAAGACAAAAGGACGCAAAGAGAGAAAAGGGAGAGCCGATGAAATCAAAGCAACTCAAGTTGTCATATAGCCAATGGCATCATGAACTGGACTTTTCTATCTATTAGCAACACATGGTAACATTTACTTTGTTCTGTTTTTGATTCTTTTCCTCGGCTGGTTTTTGCTATAAAAGGTGGTTGGTTAGAGCAGGTATAGTGGGTGTGGCCTATAAGACATCAGGCTAGAAAACAGGACGTGGCCTGTGGTGGGCGCACACATCCAGGCGTCGCACTGCAACCCGCAACACCCCCCTCCTCTTCCTCCTCCTCCTCCCCCACAAACAAACCTACCACCTCTGGACTTCGTGGGACACGCCACCACGTCACAGCACAGCTCGGAGACTCAGGCATGCAGCACACTCGAGATGGTCACACTTTGTCAATGAGGATTTGAACCGAGAGTCGATTCAGAGATTAAATCACTGTTGAATCCCACAGACTGAAAACCATTTTAAGTGCGTATTTAGGAATACTTCAAGCCAAGGTGGTAAGTTTATGATGGTGGTGCGTCACGGTGTAACCTCTGGAGTTTCAACGCGGTATAAATCACACGGAGTAAGATAATTCACGTGCAATAAGACCCCCCCCCCTTTCCCCAAAGAGTCTATACTGTCCAAATGTTCTTCATATTCATCATTATCATTGCCATAACAATTATCATAATGGTCTTTCACCATTGTCTTCTTGTACAGTCTTCAGTCTTATGAAGATATGGTGGGTCTTTAGCATTGCAGGTATGTGTATGTCTGCATGTGTAGATTGTTAATATTTTCGTGTGTGTGCATGTGTGTGTGTGACACTGCAGTCATGCACGACTGGTGTCTGTAGGTAGCATCTAAAGTCTCAAGTATCCTGTCCAGGAGAATATCTCTCAGTTTTCCGCTGATTCCACCTTTGTGATTTGCAGGGTGCCGTAAAACATCAGCTCTGCAGCGTAACAACCAAAGCTCATCCGTTATATTAACGACACCAGCCCTGCCTCTGCCTATTCACTCGTAATTCACTGTCTCTATGGCTACACCCTGATTTTCTGTCCTGTTGCTCGGGGTTAGACTTGGACCATCGGTGTGCTTGTTTCTTCGGTGTCCTCAGTGCTTCGTCGAGTCCCGTCTGCTAACAGGGAGGAAGGCCAAGAAGCTTGGAAGAGACACTTAGTGCTTTTCTTGGTGCTTTTACATCATCTTTGTTCTGGTGCTCTGCCCTCTCGCTCAACACAGTCTGCCATGAACTTCACTTAAAGTCTTCCTCGACCTCTGTGAGTCAAACAGGAGAGGTCCTACTGTGGCGGCAGGGGAGTGACTGGTCTTTTTTATCTTGCTGGCCCCGAAATGGGTCTTAACTGGGAGTTAAACTGGTGCGTCTTTAAATCATTTGGAATGGTGTTTATGTTCATAAAACAAGCCTCTCTCAGAGGCTCTGCTCATTGGTAAATACTGTACAATTAGGGTCCATGCCCTTGGGCCAGTCCGTGTGTGTGTATGTTTGTGCTTGAATGTATGTGTGTGTGTGCTTGAATGGGTTTATGTTTGTGCTTGCCAGCATGTGTGCACATGTGATTATTGGAGAGTAAACATTAACATCAGCATGTCTATGTCAGTGTGTATGTGTGTGTGTGTGTTGTTTTTTTAGAATATATCTATTTATGTACATATACCATTATATATAAAGGTGTATGCGTATATGTCTGTGTGTCGAACGTCTTCCGCCTCAGACGTAGTACTCCTTGTCTTTGTTCTTCTTGTTCTTGGAGATCTTGGCGATGCCCAGCGGCTTGTCCTTGGTGCTGCCGTTGGGCTGCGTGGCCGAGTTGCTGATGTAGTTGCGGCTCTCGTCCACGTGGTAGGAGCCCTCGTCGCGGTTGCGGTACTTGTACATGGCGTAGAGGAGGATGAGGATGCAGAGGGCTGCGGCCGCCACGATGCCCACAACCATGCCCGTGGTGCTGCTGCTCTCCCGCACCACCTCAGATGGACCTGGGAACACCTTCACCTCTGGCAGGGGAGGACGGGCTGAAAGGGGAGAGGGGAGGCAAGCGATGTTATAGTACAGTTTACTGCATACATTATTAATTTGTATTGCATGTCAACGCGATGGGTGGAGAGCTGGAGCAAGAAGATACGATGCATCATCATGATGAATTATTTGACATGCATTTTGCATAATTCTACAAGCTGGCAAGGGAAGGCTGCAGCTTAGGGCCAAAGCTGTTTCCATATTATCACATAATGTGTAAACAGATTACATTACACCGTGTTGAGAGGAGGGCCAGAGCACAGGTGCACATTATATCAATTTTTATTACATACATTTGGCACTTTATGACATACACAGGCAGCATGGGCTGCAGGATGGTGATATATGACACCATATTAAAAGATTGCTGTGAAAATAATTTGCATGTGAATTCTCTGGGATGGACGGAGAGGAGGTGAGGGAGAGGAGAGAAGGAAAAGAAAGGAAAGAAACAGCAAAGGATAAGGGAAGGTGAGGGGAGGGGGTGAAAGCAAAGTAAGGGATGGAGACAGAGATTGGAGAGTGGATGGAGTGTTAGGTAATGCCTGGAGGCAGAAAGTGGAATGAAAAATTCAGTGTGGCGAGCGACAAAGCTTGGACAAAGGAGAAAAAAAAGAGTGACGCTGAGTGTGGAGGACGCATTAAAAGAAAGGTCAACAAGGCAGTGTGATGTGTGTACTTGAAGGGCGGCATCTCACCTGAACTGGGGTCACAGGGGTCAATGTCTTCATCATCGCTGGGACACTCAGCCGACGCCACCAGCAGGTCGTCTGCCGACTACGGAGAGAGGATTCAGAAAAACACGATCACACTTTTATAGCCACAAACTCACTATCCACAACATGTCCAAGAAAACACCCGTTCTGTTTATTTCCTACATGTGTGAGCGCACAGCACCGATCCATCGCCCACCCGTTCTCCAGTCTGCCTCTAACAACTTGCCTGTTACGGCCCCCGGCAATGGCAGGTGGCCAAGACTGGAGTACCAAGGAGAGGAGAAGAAAGGAGGAGGGAGGAGAGAGACACTGGATCCTGCTTAAAACCACAAGGGGACAGCCAGTTATCATCTCCTACTCTCTTGACCCTCCCCCTCTTGTTTTCTCCTCTGGCCTCTCTATTTTCCACACCTCCTCTGTTCTGTTCTCTCCGGCTGATATTGGCGAGAGCTCGTTTGTGTTGGTGAATGTGTGGCGTGAAGCTAAAGCGAGGGACAAAACCACTTTTTTTCCCCCCAAGTTTTCATTAAAAATCCCAGCAAAACCCTTGATGGTTCATTTAAATCTCCTGCATTTAACACCTCTCCATAAGCTCATGTCAATAACCCACTTAGATTCAACCTCGAACCTACAGCGACCAATTACTGTCTCACACAACCGCTCTTTCTCTGTGACTTGCTCCCTGTCTATGGAAAAGGAGCCCTTTTTCCACTCCATCCCTGCTCCTCTTGTTGCCATGGCAACTCTAAGTTCAGGCTGTTAAAAATGATGGGGAATATGAAAAAAAAAGGAGTGTGCACCCTCAGTGGGGACCTGTGCATTGATTTGCCATTCCAGCCGGAGCGTGAGGAGAAGGAGGGGAAAGAGGGAAGGAAAGGAGTAAAAGATGGATGGATAAAGGGAATTTGAGGAGAAGGCAAACGGGGAGAAAGAGAGAGAATAGAAGACAGGACAGGAGGAGGAGGACTTCAAAGTGCTGCGGTCTTTACTTAACACTGTGCTAATGTGCTCCGCATATTCATGAACTACTGTTAAACATCGCCCGCCTTAGCGCTTCGGCATGGGAGATATGAATGTGTGTGTGTGTGTTTTAACCACACTGGGCGCTCGGTGCCAGCACTAAATTAAAATTGGATTGTGATGCATTGCAGTAGATGTTAGGAACCCACAGAATAAAGGAGAGAGCAGCACAGCTATAAAAGAGAAGAGCTCTAGAGGCAGATTACAACCAGACCAGAACAGATTCTGAACCAAATCAAAGCACTAAGTGGTCGATGATGTCTCAGCTGAAACCTACAGCCAGAAATTCAAACAGAAATTCATTAAGCTTTCTCCACGTCCTTGGATTCTCGATTTTCTTGCCTCTTTGTCTTTGTAAAAACATACATTACATAAGGTTAGAGAAGCAACCGCTTTGTTAATCCATCTGAAAAAGCCCACACTGGCCTTGTATAGTGTGGTCTTGGTCCTGACAACTCTACTGTGGTTTAGGTTGGCCTGAAACATGCATTAGGTTATTGATGCTTGACTCTGTCTCTTTCCTCCACTGCCTTTCCAATCATTTCTGCCCACTGGGCTGTCAAATGCTGCTAGGGTGAGCTTAGCCTCTGGAATCCAGCCAGTCAATAAACCACGGTGCCTTTGCCAGGATCCAAATAGCACAAGAACCAATCAGGCAGTGGGAAACACATCGCCCTGACTGTCACCGATCAATGTCGAGCCACCATGCTTGATTATTGATCCGGAGACACCTATGTTCCCTCCACGGGAACCTGTTTTAAATCTTGATTTCAGCCAAAACAGAAGCAGACAAGTAAATTTACCAAGGCCCCTCCTCTGGTCTGTGACATCTCCCTGTCAGCTGACCACCCCATCCAGCTGGGAGGGTGTCAATGGGACTATTGATCCATGGGAGACAGTGAACACCAGGAAAACTAGGGGCATGCCAAACACAACTTAAATCACATCAATGATCCACAGAAGTTTAAAGAAGATGTGCTAAAGAGATGTGCACCCAAGAAACCTCCGCCCCTCCAGCCACCCCTTCTGTCCCTCCCTCTTTGTCCCCTTCTTTCCGTAGTCTATCAACAGAGCATGCTGACATAATGATGAACAGAGAAGCACAAGGATAACGGGGGAAAAAAAGAGATAAAGGAGGGAAGAGAAAGGAGGTGAGAGAGCATGAAGAGAAGAACATCTGCATGCTGAAAGAGCAAAATCTCTACCTGAGCAGCCGAACAGTGCCAACGACCGTCCATGCCTCCCTGACTGCCTAGTTCACACATAGTAGCTGCACTCTGTCCTCACACACTCTTGCAGAAGATTCAACAGCTTGCCTGCTACTTTCACAACTGGAACTCAAACACACATGTACATACACAAGCTCTATAATAGCCAAACGTGCTCCATTGGTCTATTTCTACTTAGGCACATCTACACAGACACACAAGCGTACACCAAATCAGGCTGAAGTTGGCAGGCTGATGAATAGATCCTGACGAGAGACGAGAGAAGCTAGCTCCACTACTGCAGATGGTGAGATAGACTCATACACCGCCTGCATTAACAGCCTATCACTGGAGCTCAACCACAGAGAGGGAGGGAGGGAGGGAGGGAGGAGAGGAGAGGAGGGGGAGAGTGACGGGTAAATATGGAAAGATATGGAGGGAGAGAGAGCAAAGGAGAGCGAGAAGAAAGGAAAAAGAGAAAAGTGAGCGAGGGGGGAGGGAGAAAGTATCTCCAGATGATGGATAGCGAGCAGAGGAATGGCAAAGAGAGAAAAAGATGTGAAAGATGTGGAGAGAGCGAGGAAGATAGCAAGGGAAAGGCAGACAGGGAGGGAGGATGGGGGGGGAATGAGAGAGATGTTCAGAGGGCTTGTGGAAGTGTCTGGGTCAGCTGATTCCTGAGAGCCAATCGGGCGCCGCTCTGAGCCCCAGGTTTCTTCTATCATTCTTCCCATCAAACACAGGTACACACATACACCTGAACACATACACACACACACACACACTCGCACAGACAGACACCAAACATCAAAACCAAACTCAAGCTCTGTGACTCAGAGCAGCCTCTAGCATAAACACACACACTCTCACACACTCTCTCCCTCTCTCCTCCTCACTGGTGCTTGGCTGTCATGCATTATTAATCCCTTCCACTTTTCAACATGCAAAAAAAAAAAAAAAAAAAAAAAAAAAAATTCAATAAACTGTGGACTTCAGGAGGAGACATAACACATTCTTACTACACAAAGTACAGACAGTAGGAGTAAACCCGTGGGGCGACTTAGGCAGATCCACTTCAACATGCACGCACACTCAGGCGTGTGCGTGAAATCGATAAACTGCTCGGAGCCGAAGAACCTTTGGAAGACATCTCTCGCTGCCCCTCCTCTGATGCAATGTGCTGCAATTCAAGCCTATTGTTCTCAATCCACCTGAGTGTTTGTGTGTGTGTGTGTGTGTGTGCGCGTGTGTGCGTCCTGTGTTCGCCTCGACATTGTATGCGCTGGATGAGGCCAGGCTGGTTGCCAGGCAACACTAGGCAGCCTCAATGGAGAAGCTGTAGATTCTTCCTCAACGAGACAAACGCACAGAGTTCGGGGGCCGGCAGGAGTGATTTGACTTACACAAACTGGCAAACACACACACACACACACACACCGCAGCATGTTGGGCATATAGTGGGTCTGACCTAGTTCTCATACGCTGATATTGACTCCAGTGCTGCAGCCCAGATTTAGCACTGACATCAGCATATCATAAAGCAGGCATAATTGGTTTAAAACACACAAACAGGGAGGGACCGCGCGTGTGAAAACAAGCCCCTGTGACAACGCCGTCACTCCGCAGCGCTCCCCATCCAGCTCTCATATCCATTATTGATGCCTGAGGCTTAGCTCACAGCTCTCTGCGTTCTATTATTTATGTCTGAAACAGCTGGCGGTTTATACACAGAGGAGCTATTCTCGATGGGAGTCTGGATGGGAGAGAGCGAGCGAGCAGCGGGTAGCGGGGCTCACTATCTCCATGGCAACTTGTATCATTGGGAGGAGAAAAAAAAATAAAAAAATCTTTCTCGGTGCGGCAGGCGGGCACAGTTTTATAACACAGAAGAACTGCAGCACACACAGACGCCCACAAAGAGCCTGACAGCATCTCGGTAGTGATGTGAACAATAGAGCAAGAGAGTCTGTGGTGCACTTGCTCGTAATGCATCCTCTGACATTAGCACCGACTCTGCCGTCGCATCCACTATAAATACGCCTCGATAACACTCATGTGTTTCTATTGTAGAGTCCCATTTGCATCAGTTTACAAGATGCATATTATGGAAAAGCTATTAGGGCCTCCATTAACACAAAAATGTCTCCTCCTATAATTCAGCGGGTAGGGACCACTTAGTCAAGAATTTGCCATCTAATCCATTTATGCGAGTGAGCTGTAGCTGAAAAATCAGACGTGTATTTCAGCTTTCTATTGATGACATGTTTTTCTCTTTTTCCTGAAGGATGTGTGCTTTGCATGTTCTCACAGAGATGCTGGCACACAGCAAATAGTATTAATTACTCATCAGAAAGCTTAAATTCATCTTATAGTATGTTTTCATGTGTTATTTGATTGTGCCAGATGAGACACTCGTGCATCTCATCACAGTAATGAGTAGACTTTGCAGATATCTGGTGTTACATTTCAGTGACTGAAGCATTATTTATTCACCCTCCTCCTAAGAGCTGCAGACATCAGACTTTTAAATCAAGGTTTAAAACTTTGATGTGTCAGCATCCTGAAACAACGATCATGTAATCTCAGCGTCCACAGAGTCTGACTGGGGACTTCAAGGCTAAAATGTCTGAAGAAATAAATAAAAACAGCTTCTATTTCCTCCTCTGCCTCTGAACAAATCATTCCTTATTGTCCGCTTTGTGCTCAGATCCTGAGCTACCTTCATCTTATCTTTTATAAATTCCGCTTAAATGTTTTGCTCCCTAATTCTGATTTATGTTTCAATGCCTTCTCTGTTTTAATGTCTCGTGTAAAACAGTTTGAATTGCCTTTGTGTACGAAACGTGCAACATAAACGAGCTCGCCTTGCCTTGAGTGGAGTTTAAAACAATCCCACTCCTCCTGACATAGCTTGCTACCCTCCAGTCCTCGATTAGCGGGCTGTGCGCTCGCTAATCCTCTTACTGATTTCGAAAAGAAATTTATCAAAGCAAATTAACACTTTTTAATTACCCATTGTCACACCAAAGGATGATGGCAGTGGGGTGATAGGACATACATGTACAAGATATCTCAGGAATTACGTACAAGGAAATCTTTGTACGACCACACGCAGCAGGGATTTAGTGAGTTTCCCATACACAAGCTGCCGCAGCAGAACATGAGGCCGTGATTGTGCTCTGACCTGCGGCGTGGCGCCCTGTTTCCTGTTGGTGGCCGTGGTGGTTGTGATGTCACTTATGGAGGGGGCGGAGTCAGAGCGGTTGCCTCCGGCCGCAGCGCTGGACTGCGGGGTGATGGAGGAGGACGGCATGTCGCCGACCAGCCGTGCGCTGCCCTCCACTCTGATGTGCGGGTGCCCCTCCGCCGCCATGTTGAGGATGCGGAGGCCGTTGTAGTAGAGGCCAGACAGCTGACCCTGGAACATACCTGCACCTCGCTCACCTCCACCCACACGCACCGTCGTCTGGCTGTTGAAGATGGTCAGCTGGCGACCTACGTGGACACACACACACGCGCAAACACGCACCAAACACACCGAGGCGCACCAGGAAGGAAGGTGGACGGACACACGCAAATACAATCACACACATACATACCAGTGGTCACATACGTGCATACATACACACACACAAGAGTGTTTGAGCGTTACACAATTCACCACCCCCAAGCCATGGTGAGAGGATGGGATAGATTAAGCATGGCAGAGCAAATCGAAGCCGTGGAGAACCGTGGAGAGGGCTGAGACTGAGAGAGAGATAAGAGTGAAAACAGAGAGGAACAGGAGGGAAGAGGGGGGTGAGGAGACCGAGAAGTCGAGGAGGAGGAGGAGGATGAAGAGGCAAAGAACAGAAGGAGGAGGAATAGGCAGCAGATGAGAGGAGTCAGAGGGCCCTGAGAAGACGGGGCTGACAGATGGTGGCTGTGGTGATGGCTGTGCGGCACGACATTGTATTTGAAGGAGCGACAGACAGGCAGACAGAGAGACAGATCTAGAGAACTGTTGTAACAGCCCCATGAAGCATGCACAGGTTATAAGCTCTAGCACTGCTCACTGTTAAAGGGACTAGAGGCTAATTTAAGGAGCTCTGCTGAAGTTTAGGAGGAAAACTTTTACATTTTTTCAACAAAAAGCATTGCTCTATTAGTCATTTCAAATTTACATAAATTCTTACATGTCACAATACTTTGCATGTATTTTAATTTGATTACAAAATATAATCTTTAGTAAATGCTTTATTGTTTACAATTTGATAATAAACAAAATTATTTACCAGTCTTAATAAAGCATCTTTTATCAGTACTTCTTTTCTATTTTCTGATTTATTCACATTTAAATCTCTCCATCGTCCCTTTAACCTGATATTATCAGATACACACTAACAAGATACGTTCACAGGCACTACAGTTTACACAGTATTACACACTACAGCTGCCCAACTTTTAAATACTTAGTTATGGATTTAGATTTTTAGATGTTAGTTGATGGTGCACAATAAAGTATATTCAACTGTCTTCAAATTGTATTTTTTAAGCTCAAAGTTTTAAGGAATTTTAATCAGGGTTTTTACCTTTGTCGAGTAGCCAATCGTCAACTACTCGACCGAGCCGATAGGGGATTCGCTGTCTGGCGATGGCCAGGCGCTCGTTATCAATGTTGCCTTTAATTTAGAGATGAAAACACAGTAGTAATTACGCACATCCAAACGTGGTACAGGAGCTGGATACAAAAAGAACAGCAATGAAAAGAAAGTAATGGTCTGCTCATTGTTAGCATGTCACTGCGTTAAGGTAAGCTTGATGCGCTAAGAGAAGAGGAGCTGAATTCACTATGTTTCCAGTGAGCGGACTCTTACTCTCTGTTCATTGGGTTTAATTTAAAGAGACATTTCAGGGGTTAACATCTGCAAGAGCACAGGGAAATAATGTTACAGCTGCCACATACTGTCTATATGACTGACTGAGTTTAGAGTTACATACAGGAAGAACCCTCACACACACCTCACAACAACTAACATTTAGCATTTTATCTATCAGCTATCTAAAGCCTGGATCTCATTGTGTTAAAGACTGCTACCTATGATTACCACTTTAAATATAAAAACCAACAAAAGTAAAAACAAAGACTATGTTCAACAAAATACACTTTTACACTTTTTCTTTTTCTTATTTTTTCTCTCTAGTTAAACATTTAACTCAAAATAAGACATGGTTTTAAATTATTGTTTGTCCAAAAATGCACCAACTGTTATTATTTTCTTTTATGGTGAGAAAAACAACTGACACCTGAATTGAATATTTTCATAAATTACCTTTAACACTATTTAACAGGCCTAACATGACATAGCTGGCTAGTGTACAAGCTATTGTAAAAACTATCTCATTTTATGGTTTAAAAAGTCATGTTTCATATCAGATCACACATATTTCATTTCCAACACAATAACATAAAACAAAGCTGCAATTATATTTCTCAACCTCAGTGTTTGAATAGAAACATTGATAGGAACACCGATGTGATTCATCAATCAGGAGGTGGGTTGATTTGGACTACGGTGTAGTTAGCTCTGTCCCAGGACAGGCAGTGCTGTGGTAGGTCAGTGGGTGGGGCATATGTGGGCGGGGCAGGGCCTACCTGAGGGATAACGCTCTATAACCGGCAGGTCGTCCAGTTGGAGGGTTGCATTGCCTCCGCTGCGGGTGAACCGTATAATGTGGTACTTCCCATCGTTGACAAACTTGGAGCTCTCCTCGATGTTGATGTCATCAGTGCCAACATTAAACACTACTCTAATGTTGCCTTTGTCCTGAGGAGGAGGAGGAGGAGGAGGAGAAATAAATGCTTCATGAGGACAGTAACTGTCAGGCAAGGGTACTACTCCTCTTTAAAGCCCTGCTTTATTGTGCTAGATGCCTAATAATTTGTGTTCCCATGTGATTGCTTGTGTAAAAGGGGAACGCCACAGATTTTCCACATCAAAGTCTGTTTACAGGTCTTGGGCTTTTGTGGCTCCAGAGGGAGCTGCACAAATTCTGCTAATTGCCTTAAGTGTTGTCACAGCGGTTGGGGCTCAAGGTTGAAAGTTTGAACATGAAAAAAAAAAAAAACGAGGGTGTGGAGAAGTAGCCTGCTCCTCACGCTCAAGGCCACATTAGACGCTGTGAGTGTAACACACCTGAATCAGGACCGAACTGTCTGAAAGCCTTGTTGAGGTGCACTCTGGGCACTGTAGACAATGAAGAGGAATGTTTTAAAATAGAAAAAGACGATAATGGATCTGTCCGAATACCCACACCTGTGGTGAAATGCCTACTTGTGTGATGAATTTCAGGCCAGCGATTGATTAATGAGGCGCAAACACAAATGCATGGCTAAATGGAGCTCAGACGCTTTGCTGGGTTTGTTTAATTTCCACATCATGAACAAATAAGTAGGATCATCATCAACCTGTTTGTTCGGGGAAAATTGACTGAGCATTAAGCTCTTTTATAGCCTTTCATCGAAGGATATACGGTGGATGCTAACAACCACGGTAATAACAAGAATGTGATGAAAAAGTTCAATAAAACAAACAACTTTAAGACATGATCTGCCCACAATATATGCACGATATTATGAATATAATGAAATGGCAAACAAATGCACATTTAGGAGCTGAGAGAAGTAATAAAATGAAGTAATGGAAGTGTTTAGGCCTACAGTGCATAAAAGAGACCTAACATGACATTATGTTGACTGTTTTCTGTCTCATAACATTTTTAAAGAAGGAATATACCTGTCTGATGTTTTCACATAAAGATATGACTTTTACTAACAGACGTTTGAGGGATAACCATCTCTGCAGGTACTTGCCTACTACCTGATGGCACATGCAGTGTGGCTAATGGGAAAAATCCTATTTTCTTTGGCCTAGTGTTCCAATGCAGGGGTGTGTGCTTACTATCTGCAGCTGAAGGTAGTCTCCCAGGCCAGATGCGCTGTCCACCCGCAGCAGAATGGCGTGTTTCTGTTGGGTGCTGAACCCAAGGGCAAGCCGGTCTGCCCTGGTGCTGGGACGCTCATTAGGAGGCCAAGTGTAAACCACCACACCTCCATCACGGCCAAAGATGTAAGTGGTCCCAGCTGGCCCACACAGATAAAAATGTAATTGCAAGCATGTCTGTATGCTATAAACAGTGCTATCTATTATCAGAGGCTCCCTTCTGCAGATGGTTCCTTTTTTTTTTTTGCTAAATGTTGAAGACAAAAAGTCCACATTGGAAAATAACAATAAAACTCTAAAATGTCACAGCTGACTGGCATTCCACTTTCTCCTTTTTCTGTTTGTTACACCTACATGCAATGAATAAATCAGTATTTCCCAAAGCACTTCTCAACATAACTGCAGGAGGCTGACTGTAATAACTGACTCACGCAAATAACAGCACACAGCAGTTTGACTCAGTGTAAGGTGACTAAGTAATCATCAAGTATCTTGCTTGTAAGGCTGCTGAGGATATTTCAGTGTCAAATGCTAGAAGATGTAAAGAGGACATTATTACATGCTACAGAGAGACCAGATTAGAATAAGCAGGTAGTATTTCTGTGCCTCTTCAGAATCAACAGATGACAGTGCCCTCACGTGGCGGCTCGGATAAAATGCACATGAAAATGCTTTGATTCAGCGTTTTAAATCATCTCAGTGCATCAGTTTTAACCTGCAGTTCTGCACCGGGGTTAATGTTAGATTGGGCGTCTACAGTTTAGAGACATTACGGGTGAGGAAATTGTGCACATAACATGTATAAATGCATGTTTAAAACTGATGCTCTATGATCTACACACCCACACTGATGTCCACTGAGTACTCAGGGGCCACACATGCTACTACACTAGACTTGCATGTATTTTTTTTGGATTTCAACAGAATAAGCTCATCCTACACTCTTACTGCAGCTGTTTAATGAAAAACTGATCTGTAATCCCCAGAGAGCAAATGAAAGGCAAGACTCACCATCATTGCACAGTGGCCCGGCATAGGAAGTCATGCTGCAGTCACAGGTGAAGCCCTCCCACTGCTGCAAACAAACTCCCTGATTTGAGCAGGAGTCTTCTTGACATGTAGTGCTGGGACCTGCAGTGAGAGACGTGGCGGGGTTGGAGGGTGCACGCGTTAGGAGAAGATAAGCAGACGCACTTTTTTGATTTTGTCTAGAGCCCAGTGTGTTCACAACAGTATGCCAGTACAGGGGTTATTCTTAGACCATATATCCTTGACACATTTTGTATTTTGAAAAGGCTGGGTAGACTGTTGTGCTGCAATGGTGTTACGATTAGTAGTATTAGTAGACAAAAGTTGTGAGACTACAATATTGTGCATAGGCTCCCATTCTTTAGCTTCACACTAACAGAGGATGTTAGATTTTCCATATAAACTGACCTGAAACTAAACTGGAATCTGTGTTACTCGGTAGAAAAGAGCCAGATGTGGAGAGCATGCAGGTGGTGAGGCTAGATGAGTGGGGCAAGGACAGGAGGAGGAGTTAAACATAAGAGGGCAGAGTTATGTTTAAAGGCCATCATCTCAATACTCTTTCTTCAGCAGTGTGTCACCGTTCTCTCCCTGCCTCGTGCCCAAACCGCCGCGAAGGAGAATGTCAAAGCTCTAAACTTAGTTCTCCTTCGCTGCGCCTCTAACTCGAGGCGTGGAGGAAAGGGTGTGAAGTGATTCACAAATGGAGTATTGAAGTTTAGGTTGGGAGTCAGTAGGAGGGGTTAGAGAGCATGCTGCTGGGCAACCCGGGTGGTGGAGCTGTGGTCAACTCAAGTCAAGCGGTGGTGATGTCACTACTGTGATGATGTCACTATGGTGGCTAGGAGAGGACAGGTCACCTCTGACCTTTGACTCTGGATCACTGGGATCCACACAACACTAGACACCACTGGGTAGTTTCAACACACGCGTACATACACGCACACACGCGCGCACGCACGCACGCACGCACCCGCACTCACACGCACACACATTTTCCCACCCGCACACACGTTTCTCACATGCTCACACATAGCGATATACCTTGCAAGTCAGCTTTCATCAATGTAACTTTTGTCAGCCAAACAAAAAAGCAAACAAGCAAATCAAGTTAGATGTTAGTCAATGCACGCAGATGCCTGTGAGCTGCTGAAAGAGTGGAACACAGAGAGAAAACACAATGTGCAGAGAGACCGAGGAGGAGATGAGAAGAAAGAGAGCAAAGTTTACATCTAGTCGACCAAAAGCTGGGTTAGTGGGTTATCCTGACAAGAGAGAGCATGAGTTACATGAAAGCTGAAAGAAAAAGCAGTAGGGACATGGACCTGGACACATCTACTGGTGTGCTGTCTGTGTGTTTGCACCTCACCTTCGCAGCCTCTCTCTACTTGTCCCATGGTTGCTAAGGCATCAGCCAAAAGGTCAGGGAGGCGGCCATTTAGATCAACTGTTGCTAAGCAACCCTGGAATCCCTCGCGGGAGTGGACCAGCTTAGGCAGGTCTCGGTACATCTCTTTGGAGACGCCCCCGATGTACAGGTCACCTGACGAGGAGCAGCACAATGAATGGCAGCTTCATGAAGCAATTACAAAGCCAGACTGTATCACTCAATTTCCATTATTGATTGGTCTAGCCATTTTTTTTCAATTGATTGATTGTTTTTAAGGTTGAGGAAAAGTCTGTAATCAGCCCCAGGTCTGCAAATTGGTTGTTTCGTCCAACCGACAGCTGATATAAAACAGAGATAAGCTGCACATTTTCTCATTTTCAAAGCTGGAATCATTGAATATTTGGCTTTTTTATGCCACGAAAAAATTACACACAGTCAATTAATTTTCTGACCAATTACAGGGATAGTTTGACATTTTGGGAGATACACATATTTGCTTTCTCAGATTAGAAAATTGACACCACTCTCATGTCTCTAAGGTAAATATTTAGCTACTGCGAGGAGAAAGTTAGCTTAGCTTAACACAGAGACTGGAAACAGCTGGCCTGGCTCTGTCCGAAGGCAGCAAAATCCGCCTACTAGCTTCTCTACAGTTCACTGGCCAAGAAAGAGTCTGGCACATAACCCACCATAAAACAGCAAAATTACAATTTTTACACTTTGTTTTTTTTACAGATTAAACAAAACAACATATTAATTAGTGAACTTTGGAGGAGCTGCTAGCTTCATGTTTATCGTGAGAGCGATCAATCAATCATCTAACTTGATCAAATAGGCCAACAGTATAACGACTTAGAAACGCCGACTTAGAAACTGTTTTGCAATCTGCACCCCTTTACAAAAACCGCTGTAATTGAGGTATCACTGCTTGTATTTTTGTGCATACCCTTTAGGTCGAGGTTCTTGGCGCCCATGGTGGTCTGCGTGGTGACTTTGGTGTCAATCTTGACTGTGTGGAGATTGTTCGTGTCTCGGGATATGTGCACATTGTGCCAGTGGTTGTCATTTAGGGGACTGTTAGAGTTGCCTTTGATCAGGTGTGCTCCATTGCCCAGATCAGAGATGTAGTGTAGGTAACTAGAAAGGGAACAAGGAAAGGAGAGAGGAGGGCTTTAAAAAATCGAGGAGAGGAAAGGCAAATTAAGCGTATTCAGGATGGAGAACAACACAGGGTCATACACTTCAGGGCACTACAATCTGTCTTGTAGAAACATAATCACAAAAATAGAAAAGGAAACGCTTGACTTGTGCATTTTTCATATTTGGTATTTCAGCCTCATAGTCAAGAACTTTCTCCTTATGTTACCTGTCAATCCTCAGTAAAAATGGCCAAACTGGACATGCACATGCATTTCTGTAAGACAGATATTACCTCAAACCCATATCTAGAATGCATATTCATTAATTTCCTTTTTATTTGTTTACAGTTCATTTCATTTGTTTATTTTAAATTTAAAGTGAGCACTGACTCATACTGTAAATACCACACACTGCCTTGTGTCCAGCTCACCCTTTAACCAGCTCTATCACAATGAAGTCATTGCCGTCTCCCCTGTTGTAGAGAATAAGGCCATCGGGGGACGTCGTCTTGAACTGCATGAAGAGATGCATGGAGTAGTAGGCCTGCAGCGTGGGCAGCGTGACGAAACTGGAGCGTGAGCGGAAGGTGACGGGGTCAGCCACGATGCTCTTATAGCCGATAACAGCGTTGAGCTCGCAGTAGTCGATGTCGCCGTTCTTGCACAGGTCAATGTAGGGCATGCCGTTCAGCGCCAGGCCCTGAAGGTGGCCGATGAAATTGGAGGGCACGGCAGGCATGAAGCGCTTCTCCGTCACAATTCCCGTCTCCACATTGTGGAACTCCAACTGGGTGTGATCGCCCGCCATCTGACCTGGTGGCGGGGGTAAACTTCAAAGGTGAGGGCTCCGGAAAGTTGGGTTTCACGTGGAACTGTTCAATCCTAATGCTCATTTCAGCACTTGAACTAACAGTGACAGGCTGCTTGTAATAGACAGACTAATACTACAATGTAAGTACTGGTGTAGGAGTTTACAGCTAAGATCTCAATCATGATTCAGGATGGTTATTTTCACTTGCACAGGTATAGATGTTCTCTAAAAGAGAGTCATTTTATAGTGCTAAGGGGTGTAAGTAATGCTGCTGTGGTTACCTTCGACAGGCTGCAGGTCGTCCATGGTGAGTTTGAGGCTCTTGCCACGTCGGACTACCCTCACAGTGTGCCACTCATTATCATTGAGGCCCGACCCCGCAAAGATGGTCTCTGGGCCTTTACCTACACATAGCCCAGAGCACCGTTAACATAACGCACAGAGAGGTGGAGAGAGACAGATAGAGAGAGACAGAGGAGATACAGGTCCAGAGACAGAGACAGAGAAAGAGAAGAAGATTCCAGGCAGGTTGAATTAAAACTTTAGGACAGAAAGTGAGGAAATGGAGGGAAGTAGGAGAAGGAGGGAGGAACCATACATATCCTGGGGAGACGAACACCTCTGTGTCAACACACTCTCTGCACAGATAGACAGACAGGTCTCTCTGCAGATATACCAGCGAGACGGATGATTTGACACAGACAGACAGAAAGATTAACATAAATGGATGCCATGGGTGCCTAAGATGGAGACTGTGAGTCACAACAGGCCCACGCTGAGACAATCCATCTGTGGACAGATCACACCGCCATGATGACCACCTACTACCCACACATGCACAGACAGCACATTCGCACTCCCTTAACTCCTAAACTGCTACACAACCCTCTCGCCCCCACGTATATAACATATATTCGCCTGTGTCTGCATACAGGCTCATTTTTAAAAATTTTCCACAAGGCCGCAGTACCGCGGTGAGCCTCATGGTGGCACTAGACACACAGTGGAACATCACGGAGCTCTCCAAGGTGCTGATGTGCAGCAGAATGAAAGAAGCTGAGCTGTCCTCCCATGATGTCTCTCTCTCGGCCCGTCTACCAGCTCCCATCTTCACATAGTTGACTGCACACATTTGACAGACGGACTGCTCCCAAAACCTCAGTGTCCCCTTCCTCCTACTCACTACAAGCACCCCACCAACCTTGAACACAACACCCACCGTCCCCGAGCACACATACACACTCTCCCCTTCCTCCTCCAAGCCCTGTTGGTTTGAGGAGTCTGCTTACGGTGACCTATAGGAGGTAATGATGGGGGAGGTGAGAAGTAAACTGACCCGAACGGATTCTGCTGCAGAAAATGTCAAGCATGTCTACATCACTCATGGAGGCACACAGGCAAGCACACACACTCAAACACACACCCACACAGGTAGAGAGGTCGAGAGGGAGACAGACATACAGGCGTGCTGACACGCAAACATAATTAAACGAATATGAGAAGTCAATCAAAACGGCTACGGCGGTGTGAAATGCATGCATGTGTGTGTGTGTGTGTGTGTGTGTTTGCAGGGTAAAAGAGTGTGCTGTGCGTTCAGAGAGGACACAGGGTTCCCCTGAGGAGACTCAGCTGTGCTCTGGGCATGAGCATCTCATCCTGTTACCATGGATCACTGCCTAACACTGAGTGAAGGAGAGAATATGTGTATGTATGTGTCAGTTTTTGAGTGTGTGTGTGTGTGTGTGTGTGTGTATGTGTGTTTGCATATGTAACCGAATACTCAAAGAATGAGCAGACTGATGTGGGGGTGAGGCAGTGATCTGTGTCAACCTGGGAACAGGGAGAGGCACAAATACACACCAATAAACACACACACACACACACACACACACACACACACACACACACGAGCACCTATTTTGGGTCAGCGCTAACGGTGCGTTCAGCAGCATGTGAGCTCGGTTCAATGCTGAGCTACTGGCGACGGCTGTGGCGGTCAGCAGACAGTCTGCGCTGTTAAAACCAAAAGACAGCGAGGCGAGACAATTCAAACAGAAAGACAAAAGGGACTGTCTCTTGCAGTGGAAATACAACCCAAATGACAAGCTACTGGAGATTATAAGAGCAGGATAATGAAAACAAAACGACAAAAAGCGTTTCATATTTCATTAGCTCTAAATAACAAGTGGCTTTTCTGCCGGATAAGCCTCAATCTCTCCCATGCCGAGGCTTTTATTTGACTGCTGAGTGGACTATTTCAGCGGCGCCTGGCTGTTAAATACATTTTTTCTCTCCCCCCCTTGAATATAAGATGTATAATTTATTGTATGCACATGGTGTGCCAGAAAAGTGGCTGCCTACTGAAATGTTCATTGAGACAACTGGTCTAAAATTGGCCGACAGGCATGCGGGATAGCAACAGCGCTGTGTGGCTAGTAGGGTTTCTATGGCAACTGCAGTCGTCCATTTCACCACCTCTTTGCCGTCACAGAGCATTCGTCTCTCTCTCTCTCTCTCTCACACACTCCCTCTGTGGTCGTGACAGAGAGAAACTCCACGTGAGGGAATTAAACTTCATCAGGGATTCAGCTCCACTCACAGCAGCATGAACGGAAACACACACACACACACACACACACACACACACACAGACGAGCAGACAGAATACATATGCACACACCGAATGAAACACTACCCAAAAATCCCTCATGTACAGTTTTGAGAGAAACAACAAGCAAACAAAGAAAGCAACCAGACAGACGTGGGGACGAAGGTGGGACAGAGACAAGCAGAGGGATCACACGTCTTTTGTCTCTGGCATGAAGGAGAGGTAATTACCCTGCAGCTCTGAGATGCATTCATCCACCAGTTACCACCGCTTGCCTCTTTAGCTCGCATTCCCCAGCACACCTATTTTTACCTGAACACCTCACGCTCAGATTATGTCCTCTTTCATCCTCTCTGTCTCTTTCTCCCTCCTCCCTTCAACCCCCACCGTCCTCTCTTCCGTCTATCCTTTTTTGCTAAAATGGCCGACCTGGAAAACCCTGGCCCTCAGCAAAAATCGCACCGCTCCTGTGGTGTGGCTGAACATGCGGACACAAACACGCATATGTGCACCTCCCGTGTCCAACACACACACACATATATGCGCAGGGACACACGGTACAAAGATATGTTGATTATGGGATTACGAGCAGATGGGCTGACAAGACAGAGAGAGTTAAAACTAGTCAGATACATTAAGAAAAACACACACACACACTCTACTGCACACACTCACACATACAGAGGAGGAGGAGGAGGGAGGGGGAGGGGTTAGGTGAGATGGAGGATCACTTACTGGCTGTACAGTTTATCCTGATACAGTCTGGAGGGAGAGCAGAGCAGAGGGTTAATGCTGCACACATACACATACTCTCCACGCCCTGGGGACGCACACATCGACACACCCTGCACGCATATATACAAACACGCACACACGCGCCGCTGAGAAAGCACACACCCTCCTTCGTCACGGGACCTCAAGCCGGACCGTGATTTTTGTTACTACAGTGTGAAATTCAAAATGCAGTTTCTGTGATTTCTCAGCCAATAAAGAGTCAAATCTGGATCATGATTGGTGGATCTTTGCCTTCAGCGTGTGAAGGAGAGCGGTGTTTCCCCAGCATGAGCGGTGTGCTCATTGGCTGCTCTGGCCTGAGCGACAGCTTCAGTCACCAATCAAAAGCATCAGGAGACTGAGATGGGTCATGTGTGTCAGTTTGTCTGAAGACATCGAACACATCCCATAATTTTTGTCGCCCATGCAGAGCACAAATCTCCGCAAATGGTCGGAAGATTCAGCCCCATTATTATATATATACTTTTTCTTTTTACCCATGATGCCTTGGTGTGTCATGTGGCGTCAACCACAGAAAAGACGCGGCTGCAGACAACCAGAGACCAACACATGCACCCCTCTGTTACGTCTATGTGTGTGTTAGCATGTGAATGTACTCGTGTGAAAGTGTGTGAGGGTGGAGCTGTGTGTAGCCGCTGAACTGAGGAGGAATGTATAAAAAAAACGAAAAGGGGGATGTGCTTTTCCTGCAGTTATGTGTGCTGTTTGTGTGTGTTTGTACAGTTTGTGAGTCTTGGTGTTGATTGTTCAAGGTGTTAGGGATGCACAGGTCCACTGGGAGTGAGCAGAGAATGCAGCTTGAGGCTTGACCCTCTGTTCAACACAAAAACAATGGCACTAACCTTCAGCTGTGTATGTTTGTGTGTGTATTCACAGATAAGCTGTATATATGCACATAAAATAGGTTTCACACATACTTTTACCAATGAATATTCAGACCTTTTCTGTAATTAATATTTTAGCACATTTGCATAACCTTATTTAAGTAGTTTAAGATAGGCAAGCCTGCAGAGCTACGAGGGCAGTTGCATGCCTTGGAGTGTACATAACGGGTGTTTACCTGCACCCCATCCCATATCAAGACGTGCGGGTTCATCTCATTGAGCTAGAGAACTTTGTTCAGGCCTTTGTCAAACATCATTACGTAACCAGTCTGCCTGAGCAGCCTTCTGACAACAAGTGATTTGAAGCAGGGTGAAAATCCAAATGCGGAGAGGTACGCACGCTTTGTTTCACCACTAATAAATCTGCCCGCTACTCTGCTGTCGGGAAACATAGCTCTGAAAAGCTCACCTGTGTTATCACAGAGGCTGCACGAATAATGCGAGTCAGTGCCCACACGATTTCAGAGGATAGCAGACCGTTGGATGCGATGGATTGGTTGAACGCCTGGTGAAGCTGTCTCACAGCGATACTGATGTTTGCTGTGCTAGCAGAAGCAGTGAAGTTATCTGGGCCGGCTATGGCGCGTGTGGTGAGATATGTACCGACGCTGGCCCACTGCTGAACGGACTTTTGGGTGTCTTGACAGCTGACCACTGCCGTTTCCTCCATGTTGCCAACGTCAAATGTTTTGGTGCAGAGCCTACATCAGGATGTGGCCAGTGTCTCTCTTGAGCCATGCGTTGTATTTGTTGCTACATTTTACTAAACTCACACCTCCCAGGCAGTTTTGTAGATGAGAAAGCTGCTAGCACTTACTAAATTTCGTCAGGCAAACAGCTGCATACGCCAATGTGTAAACTATCATTTAGTGCTGGACTAAATTTTAAATTAGTAGACGGAGAGTATTTCACATAACATTAGACATGTTTTGAGAGCATATTTTTTAACCAGTAGCCAAAACAATCTACATTAAAAGCATTCTTTATATTCCAAACCATTTTAAGGGAAAACAGTTTTCCTAATTTCATAACTTTTTCAGGAATTTCATGTCCGTGGGAGCCCTGTAAAAGTATCTGCAAAAACCTTTGAAACCCATGTCTCAAACATACTGATTTTAGCAGAATTATTTGGAAGAATTATCAGGAACGGTTGACTTTCCAGGGAAAATATATTATTCATCAACATTTAATGACATTCCTATGCAGGAAATAGCCAAGAGGCCACTGTGAGCTGCATTCCCCTGACATGTAATTAAAGTAATGTTTGAGAAGATACATGTTTGCGTGCATGTGTGTACCTAGGTTGACAGTGAGTCGGACACGGCCCCCATCCAGCTCCAGACGAAGGGTGTCTGCGGAGTTACGGGATGTGGTTGCCATGAGAACGCCATAGGCCCGCTGGGAGCGAAAGCGCAGCGAGACGTCCTCCGCCTCGGTGTGCATCGCCACAGGCAGCTGCACTTTCATAAACTTACTGCCGTCGTACGACAGGATAGTCGCATCTGCACAAGACGTACAGGGAGAGAGAGATAAGGAGAGCGAATGAGAGAGGAAGGGAAGGAGAGAAAGACAGGCGGAGGAAGACAGAGATGATGGTGGAGGAGAGCGAGGTGGGTGGAAGCAGAAAGAAAAAACAATAAAAAAGAGAAACAAGCAAGATTGACAAGGAGAAAACACATGAGGTGGGACGAGACAAAGCCAGTTTGACGTTGAGTGAATCAGATGTAAACATGGAGCATGTTGCAGCGCGGCTACACTCCCTCGTTCCCGCCGCCACGTCATGTTGGAACTCAACTCTGCTTCCTACAAAATTACCCCATCGCTTTCCACCCTTAATTCATCATCGCTCCTGCACAAAAGAGGATGTAAAAATAGCCGCAGCTGGTTGGCTGGCCCTATTATCCAGTTAAATCAGAATGCATGGCGATGAGTGTGTTAGCCAGCGTCGCTGACATCCCAGACCCTGGAGTCATAATGTAACAAGCTCAGGTGATCCCACTTTAATGTCTTTTGCATACTCATTTACATATTCATAATCTTCTCTCCCTGCTACCTGCTGGGGCCAATCCCCGACCGCTAAACTGTTTACCTCCGAGGACCCTGTTTTTTATTGGCCAATTACATACACAGCTAAACACACTCTCCATGTCTTGGTGTCTTTATCTCTCCCTCTCTTCCTTCGTCTTATATCTCTCCATTCCATTCCTCCTTCGCTTTCTCTCCCCTTCGCTCTCCCTGTTTCTGTGGGAGACGGTTGGAGCCAAGGCAAAAACAAGAGAACAGGAAGAGAGGGAGGCCTCATGAATACTGATGAGCTGAGAAGGAGGGAAAGAGGGAGATAGTGTGTGTGTGTGTGTGTGTGTGTGTGTGTGCGTGCATGTCAGAATAAGTGAGTGAATTTAAGTGTGAACAGAGGAGGGTTTAGTAAAGTGAGAGCAGGGGGAGAGAAAATCGGGACAGAGCAAGACAGAGAGAAAGGAGGAGGGGGGAGAAGGAGAAAAGCTCTTGGCTAAAATGCAAATGAACCCTCATTAACTTGAGGAAAAAAGGAGGTGGTTGGCCTGTTATATCACAGATAACATAACTAACAGCCAAACACACACCCGCCCAGGCACACTCGAAAACACACACACACACACGTGCACACATTTCTGATAAGGGAGACAGCTGACTAAATTTTACCCACCATGGCACCTGACTCACTACCAGGCAAACAGAGGGAGGGAGGGATGGCTCCAAGCAAGTATGGAAGCCCATGTATGCCAAGAAAGGAAAAAAAAAGGATACTGCACACTGACTGCGTCGCATACCGTCGCATCATTGGACGCATTTAGCGCACACCAGATGTGCTACAGATGTGTTGTCAGTGATGGATGTGTTAGTCCATCTCTGCGTACTTTCTCACTGTCCTGTGGCCTCAAGCCCACTGACTCCCACTGAAGACATACGCCTTAAAAAAGTGCCAGAAATATATAGTTTCATTTTAAAAAAGGTCTCAGTAATTTCCTCAAACAGCTGGTCACTGCTCCTTTTTAGCAAATGTCACTCTAACAGGAGTGAATGGTGCATTTCTCTGGGACTTGCTGCGCTAATGAGTATTTATGGAGGCATATGGGCACGTCATGCCCTGCCGTGAGTGCTGCCCTTTGCTATCTCATAATTTTAATTAAGTGCTAAGTTAAAATCTTGACTTGAGGGGAGAAACTGCAGGCGGAAACATTGTTCTTTCACGTTCTGGTCAATTCTGAGATCTCGGGTTATTTTGCTTCCATAACATGTCTTTCAGACCTTTATATGCAAATCAGCGCATATTTAAGTAGACAATGCATCATTTGCATATCGGGACATAAAATTTCAGAAAGTTGTAATGCAAAAAATAATTCTTCGACTTATGTAAGTATTCAACAGGGGAAGTTTCATGGTGATATTTATTTTTATCCTATTCACCTGTAGTGTTATCTGCACATACATACACCAAACTTTCCAGTTTTATTCCTGTCTATAGTCTCAAGGTCTAAATCAAAAATTCTCATCTAAAGTTTTTACCCTATTTGCTGGCGTCTTGCCTCAACGAGTCCAAATTAAGTATCTTTGACGCGGTTTCTCGCAGTTCTTTCCATAAAACACATTTTGGACTTCTTAGATTCGTTAGCTCATCATTTTGTCTGACTTCTCATCATTGTTGACTCAGTACCTCGTATGTGTGACACTCTTTCTCACAATATTGACTCACCATGAATATTTTGATTCATTTTCTATTTAATATCTATTTTTAAACGATTTCAAAGCGACATGAACGTGAGTCAAAAAAGGGCTGTACTGAGGTCAGCTGTGGGTTAAAATCAATTAGGGATGTCTTTGAATAAAAGAGTACAGAACGTTTCACCCACTGACGGGTGAAGATGAAACTTTAGCAGCTCCTAACTTTCATTTTTTTTTTTTAAATTTTCCTGGCAGGAATGAGCTTCCATAGCAGGACAGCGATGTAACCCACCAGTGTGAACAGCGTCGACCGAACAGGAGGAACTAAAAACGTGTTAAGAAATGTGCAAATGTGTCGCTAGAAATACACGCGTGAGTGCTCTTTACAAAATAAAAATTCATCTGGGAGCTAGACCGCGGCCACCATCTTTGTTCATTAAAGAAGGGGGGGGGGACAAAGGAGAGAGCGAGAGAATGAGGGAGGGAAAAAAAGGGAGGAGGAAACCGCAGGTAGAAGGCGTAAACATGGCCAATCACTCTCTCCATCTGCTTCTCCATCTGTGCTTCCTTTAATCCACTGAACCACCAGTTAGTGACCCCTCAATGCACACAGAGTGGGATGAAGAAAGATGTAGAGGAGAGGAAGACAGAGTGAAGAGCGGGGGGGGGGGGTGCATTGCTACGATAAACATACACTGTGGATGTTTGTCCTCAGAAATAAAACTGTTTCATATCGACGCCTCTCAGACAGCGTGTGTGCGTGCGTGCGTGTGCGTGTCTCCTGTTAGATGATAGTACAATCATCACGCGTCAGCAGTTGTGGCACAAACAACATTTCTTCTCTTCTCCTTGTCTGACTCCATCTTGCCTCTTTCAATAGGCCTGCATCAGTCCCTTTGCCTATCTTTTCCTACTTTCCATTTCTCCCTCAGCCTGAATTCATACCTTTTCTCATAACTCTCTCTCTCTCTCTGTCAGATTTTCTACTCCCATCTCCCATTCCTCCTCATCTCCTCACCTGCTGTCATATGGCGGTTCCAGCCCGGTGGTTCCACCCTCCTCTGTCACAGCTCCTGCTCCCTGCTTTCTGCACATTTCCTCTCCCATCGATTCCCAGTCTCTACATCCAATAGTCCTGTCTGCAGCTCTGCTTCCTCCCACCTCTTCTCTTTCACCCCTGTTTGGTCCTCTCCTTTCCCTGCCTCCACCTTACTACTCTCCCTTTCACACAGAAAATGTGTTTTTGTGAATAAAAAAAAGATACGGCCAAAGATAGAAAAGCTTTTTTTTCTTGTTGAGCACCTCATTTTTTCTCTGCCCTTATTTTCTATCTCTGCTTTATCTACTCTCTACCTGCCATCCTTCCTATCCTCCATCACTGGGGATGAAGTGGAGGGTACCTAAACTCAATTTGCAAGCGTTTTTATTTGAATAGTTTGGCCACATTTTTATCTGCCATAAATCTTTATGAGGGTGCCTTTTTAGCGCACATCAGAGTAAGTACTATCAAAGTGGTGTAATCTGTTAGGACGGGGCTTTTAAAGCAAAAAAGCATAACTTAAAGGTATTATGAATAAAAGTTTATTGCCCAATAACTGATGATCATAATTTATTTTCAGCGTTTGATGGAGTTATTTCTGACTTTGAAACTTCAAACTCTCCGTCCCGTACCATCTGTCTTCTGTCACTCATCCCTTTGGCATCACTCAGTGTTCTCAAGCCAAAAAGCAAATGACAAAGCTGTCAGCGTGACTGTGCTTTGCTTCATGACATATTATTAATGTTTCACAAAATGTTGCTGTTTAGTGGCTGTAATTAGCCAGCTTACTCATCTCTATTGTGAAAATGTGACTTAAGCATTCATGCCAATTACTGTAGAGGCTGCCAAAAGTCCAATTGAGTGTTAATCTCGTCCCCTTCCTCCCCTACCTGCCATCACGTCATCCTCACCTCTCTCACAGGAGCGTCCCAGGTATCCCGTCCCCGAGCAGTCGCAGACGTAGCGATTCCAGCCCTCCCTGCAGATGCCGTTGTGCTGGCAGGGGTTGGACAGGCACTGTTTGGGCGGCTCTCTGGAGCACGACGGCTTCACCCCCACCGCCCTCTGGGCCTCGGCCAGCCGCCGGATGTCTTTGCTCTGCCCGTCCACAAACAGGTCTCTGATGCAGCCCACGTAGCCGTAGTTCAGCAGAGCCGTCCACACCTGAGGGAGAGTTCACCAGTGTTGAGTAGTTTCACTGGGAGGAATTCGACCACATTTTGCAGGTTTGCTGGTAAACTAAAGTCAAAATAAAATATTAATCTAACAGCTGCTTAAAGCTTGTTCAAGGCACAGATAAAGGTAGAACTGCCAGGTATGTCTGGCTTTTTCTATCACACTTTTCACCCTGATATATTTTTGTTAATTTATTCCTTACACAAGTCAGGTGCTTGAATCCATTTTTATAGATTACGGTCACACTTATGCATATTCACCATTTACTAGTAGCTTATTAGCATGCATATTACCAGAATATTGGCTCTTTATTAGTCGTTATAAAGCACTTATTAATGCCTTATCATGTGCAATAACTTCTTTTCTTACTGTCAATAAGCAGTAATTAGGACGTTACTGGGGGAAAACTCTTAGTTAATGGCCAAGTAGCTGTAGAATATGGTTATGCACAATAAGGCATTAATAGGTGATGGAAAGCTAGCACTCTTCCCTACTCCCAGGCTAAATGATGAACATGTTATATTTAATATTTACATCTCTTTAATCTCTTTCATCTATCATTTTAGCAAATAGATAGAGCCATTAAATTCTGCTTGAAATGACTTAAACGATGAATTATCAAGAAAGTTGACAAATACATTTTCATTTACATACATTTCATTTACATAGCAGCCAAAAGGCAGAATTAGTCATACAGTGGACACACAACAGCAACACACACACACACCTCTGTAGGGAAGATGAGTCCAGCGCGGTCCTCAGGTAGTCCTCCGAGGTACAAAGTGTCATCCAGGTCCAGGATCTCGCTGTCTCCCGGAGCCGTGTACGCCGTTCTTACGCTGTTCACCGAGATGGTTCCTGGAGTCACCGCGAGACATCAAAGCAATTTTGGTAAACGTATGACCTTCAGTGTGAACATCCTCACAATCACCACCACCAGCATTATGACTGCCATCATCATCTTTATCATCGTCATCCTTCCCCCCTCTTTGTCCTCCTCCTCCTCCTCATCACCACCACTTATCACAAGCAACGGAAAAACTACACAAGCTGCTGGTTTAAAAGTGCTACGTACGACAATTTTCCTCCAATAAATCATTAATACACTTATTTTTAGACATTAGTACAGTTACAGTAAACAAACAAGATCCCCATTGAGAAGACTGGCAGCCCCCACTGTGGTTTTCTAGACTGCAATTAACACTGACATGCAAACTATAACTGTGTTAGCATCAGGCTGAGAAAACATGAAAATCCTGCCACTGTATATATGGTCTTAGTCACTTGGCTCACACTGTGTGGACGCTGTTCAAAGGACTGAGATGCATTTCATACATGCATGTCTTTATGTCCAAAACAAATTTCCCCAGGGACAAATAATCTTGAAAATGCACACATTTTCAGACAACAAAAGTCACTGTGTAAGTATGTTTTATGTATCTACCCCAGAGGAGGCACAATTTAATGGTGTAATGGCAAATGTGGCCATAACTTTACATTAACAGCACCACCAGTAGCATGAGAAAGAGGCAACCAATTGCTTTAATTACAGTCTCACTGTTATGGTAATTATACCAACACATTACAATAAATTTGACAGTGCGTCTGTATGTTGATTGTGTTAAAAATGTCCTGTGCAGCCCCTTTGAAATCAGATTCAATAACCCCAGTTTGAATTAAATACAGGCAGCAGGCAGATGGCAAGTGCTTACTATAAAATGTTGAAGTACAATCTTTGTCTACTCCTAATCCTCCTCCTTATCAACCTCTGTAATCAAGGTTAGCATCAGAGTCGAGAGAGCTGTAAGTGTACCTGAGCGTCCGTCCCTCTGGAAGTCCACATGATACCACTCTCCGTCATTGACCTTTCTGTCGATAGCCTTGGTCTTGGTGGTTCCTGAGCCCATGTCGAGCAGCAGGTACAGGTGCCCGTCCAGCATCTCAATGGCAAAAAAATCCACCTGTAGGCGACAGAGACGCAGCATCAGTATCCGGTAAAGAGCAGGGACGTTGACGGCTAGCAATGAAAAGGCAAATTATAACTGCGAGTTACAATAAGGTGATTAGGCTGCAGTCTAATCATTTATAATCCGGTTCTTTGTTCAGTGTCATTCAGTTTTAGTGGCGATTAGTAAACCTATTCATTTTTGGAAATCTTGGACTTTTGGGGAATGGGGATGATTTCAGGAGTTGCAACCCAAATTTTCAGGGACAATCAATGATCTATTACTGGCAACCATCTTGGATTTTAAGAGGTTTAAGTAAGTAAGTGAAATAAGGTTTTGCTTTCAAGAGCCAAAATTCAACAACAATAATTAAGATTGCCTTTCAATTTTGTGCACATATTCATGGTTACCAGACCTGAATGGCTTCTGTGATCCCTAAACTACACATCTATTACCACCATCAGCTGCATACAATGTTTATGACCAAACACCTGCAAAACGAATGACTTTTCCATTTGTTTGCATTTAGCATTTGGCTAGAGTTAGACTTCCTTTCTGTGGCAATGCTGGTTGATTGACTAGACTCTGACTCTGAAAACCTAGTAGACTCCTGTGTGCTTAACAAAAAAGAAAAACCTTTCACCTTGACTGTGGGAGGCGTACGGGGGTCCTTGCGTTGCTGCTGTCGAGGTTTGCCGTGGCTGAAAAGCATCAACCCGTTTGGCTCCGTGGTCCTGAAGTCAAACGAGATCGAGCCCGCCTTCTTCGCCGTCCATTTGCTCAGTGCCACGAAAGACTCTGGGGTGTCAAAGGTCACGGGATCCAGCGTGGCAACACTCTCACACTTAAAGGACACCACCCCACTTACCTTGGGAAGGCAGAAGAAGAATAAATAAGGGGTTCAAGCATCAAAACAGTCGGTTATTAAACTGACGTTCATTGAATATCAAGACCAAAATGGCTCCTTTGTAGTCAGGGACTGAAATAAAGCCAGCTGCTCCCAGCTGGGAACTGACTAAAAGACAAAAGCTTGTGGCTACATCGCAAAAAATATAATCCCATTTACTTAAAATTCCTACACTATAAGCCTTGCAGGGCCTGACAGGAGGTTGTGGTACAAAATGATGTCTGTGTTCTGTGTATAAGAGGATAATGTGTTGTCTGGCTCAAGCTCTACATGCTGTTCAAAGTGCATACCTTCATCTTTGGGTCTCCTTGTTTAGCCAGTCTAGACAGCTCCAATCGTACATCATTGTTCTTGTACACCACCTTTGGGGGATGGCATTGAAGGGAAAAGAATAAAACATTAATTCACCTTTGGATTCAATAAAAAGAAGCCTTTTTCTTCACTCTCAGATTCACTTCACTTTGCTTTAAAGCGCTTCGATTTGACTATTGTGATTTTTCTTTATCCAGGCTCACGGTTTAAGAACAATGAGCGAAAAACAGGCAAAAACTGAAAATGCTTTGATTAACCTTTTCAGAAGTCAAAAAAAAAAGAGGGGACTATTACAGAGGTAGACAAGACACTTTAAATATGACCAAGCATCTATTAATCTTTCAACCTGCAAAACTTCTTGTTTTCTTCAAGTGTTTTTGTATTTTTATATGAAAGTTGCTACCTTAAGACGAGCAAGCCACTCAAGCCTCATCTTCTGATAACTCCCATTTGTCCCTGCCACTTGCATGATCGCTTCTACCTCCCTTTTCTGTTTCTCTCTCCCTGACACAGTACGCTCTCTGACTGAGCAGCGTGAGTGTAAAGAGTGTGCTGAGCATTTTGATGTCGAGGGAGAGGAGCGCACACAGGCTCGGCTTTATTAATCCAGACCTCCTCCTATGACCTGTGAGCAACTCAGCAACATCGCAAAATGCATCCTCTGCGCTGGCTTTTCACCTCTGTTTTTAATGTTTTGTGTGTTATGTGCTTCTGCGTCTGTGCGCGGGGCAATGAGGGTGATTGTTGAATATAAGTGCTGTGCAAAATGGTGTTAGCGTGTGGGCGTGTGCGCGCGCATTGGAGCGGGCCTGCGCCGCATCAAATGCACAAAATTACCACAGCCGTGATCGCTCATGCGCGTGATTCGCTGCATACATCTTAATTTGCTCACACGGATTATCATATCATCGTATTAAATATGTAAATGTGCCAGTGGAGGGTTCACTTTGACAGCGGCAGCCTCGTTTAAACACCATCGGTCTTAATGAAGCAACACAGAGCGCATTCACCACTGATACAGATAGCTCTCTGTTTGGCACATCATCTGTCGGCTTGTTTGGTTGTTTGTTTATGCCTCTGTGTGAGTCTCTGTGAATGAAAGTGAGACTCCGACACGGTGTGTATATAAGGGTGTGAGGATGTATTCGGGAGTTTTGTTGTGTCAAGTGCTGTTTATGCATATGTATGATTATTTGTGTTTTACTTTTGTTGTATTTGTGGATTCCTGCTCCTGTATGCGCATCTGTGTGGACATGCTAAGATTGTGTTCACATGTACATGCAAGTGTATTTGTGTGTTTCCATCCGTGTGTCATGTGAGTTTTTGTTGTTGCAGTGTTGTGGCCCATTTCAAGCACAGCGGATGGATGGAACGTCTCTGTGGCGTAGCTAATTAGCATGTTAGTGCTTAGTGCTGTATCTACTCCCTCAACGACACTCATCACTGATTCTCTCTGATGCTGGGGTGGGTGTGTGTGTCTGGGACTGTTTGTGTGAGTCTGCCAAATGGAAGCATTTCTGTGCGTGTTTGTTTGTGTGTGTGTGTGTGCGTGTGCGCTTTATAAGATAATGTGTGTAAAATGTTCGCGTGATGCGTGACAGAAAAGGAAGGGAGAAAGACAGAAAGTGAGCGAAAAAGAGGAAAATGTATGTTTCTTTAAACCGGAGAGCACACAGAAATGTGCGCGCCATGAGTGTATGAATTAGGCAATAATTAAATAATATCATTCATCGTCTTTCAGTGGAATCATATTGTGAGGAAATTATCATGTGGAGATTATATCAGTAGCTCATTAAGTCTAAATTCTGTCTGAATTAATTCTGAGCAAATTGTAGTTACAAAATAACAAAATTAGCAACTGATGATGTTTTACATGGAAGTTATTGGGAAAATACTCAATCGTGCTATCTGCCGAGCACTAGCACGAGCACAAACCTATTTTCTTTGTGCAGGTATACACACATACGTGCATCATGCATGCACCGCACCTCTTTGAGACAGCCCATGAAGTTATTGCTGACTGGAGAACCGGGCAGATCAGCGGTGCTGGGGCTCCCTCCCACGTAGAAGAAGTCGTCAGAGCCCAGCATGGTGTAGTCCTCCTGGGTGTAGCCCGTGGTGGTCAGGATGCCGTCCACAGAGATCGTCACCTACACAACAAAGCACAGGGAAAGGACACGCTATATACTCACACCAAAGGCAGCGCTCTAAGCGCTAGCTAGGCGCTGACCAGCCAAATTAGCCCCCGTTACTCTGGTAACAATGTGTATGCATTCTGGTGGGGAGAGGGCCTGATTGGTTTGGGGAATTGGCTAGTTGTGCTGTTGGGACTTTGATTTGGTGTGGATGAATCAGTGCTAACTGTGTGGTGTAATTGAGTTGTACTGCCTCTTGCCTTTGCTGGTATTACTGACATTATGTTGCTACACACTGCTCAATGCCCCTCACTCACTCTGCCTACTCTTAGTAATACAGCCTGTAACCCCATCTACCACTTGTACACCCTCAGCGGAATTACACCAATGTGGTCTGCCTGCATCTGTCTGTCAACAGCACTAAGTTTATTGTACAGAATGACAACTAGATCCTGTGTGTGATTAATTAAGATTTACTGATACCCAAAGCAAACATTCGTGACTCCAAACACCCAGACTCCAAAGCCAGCTCTGTCGCTGCATGGTACTGACTACAAAACAGACTAAACCAACACGATTTGTGCAGCTCTGCGTTGAAAGTTAGCTAGTTGCACTTTCACATTAAAAGTTCTCCTCCTCGTGTCTCTGCCACAGACTCTAAGCTGCTTTATCTAGCAGCAGATGCAATTTGATTTATGTCCTAATACACTAACACCAGCTTTGCTTAACACTCAACCAAAGGTGACACTGACCCTGGTGTTCTCGTAACATAAACAGCCCATTCTGCTGTATAGTAGCCTATAAGGGGGCTCTTAGCTTGCACTGGTTTCAAACCCTGCCACATGTAAGTCATGGTTAGTGGTGTGGTATCACCCTGATATTCTAACAATATTACTGAGCAAGTTCGACTGCCCATAAAGGTTGTGAGCTCTTTACTTTCCCACTACAGCATGTTCCCTCTCACTGATGGTGCTTATCATTGCCAGGCAATCTTGCCCAGCCAGGCGGGTGTTAGTAAAGTCTCCACAGGCTTCTTCATGCTATACAGGTGGGTGTTAGTACTATTTACTTGTTAGTAGTTGTTAGTTGTTGCATTGCTGACAGCCACAGTAGTGTTAATTATGTTAGGCCAAGCTGTGTTGGGTTACTGAGGTTAGGGTCAATGATTTCAATGCTGTTAGTAGGTGTGAAGATGTTATGTTATCGTGTTGTTAGGGTGAGTTGTGATGATGGTGTTAGTTAGTTAGTTTGTGGTCTGGGGGGGTTTGTTAGATCAGCGATTCTGAATGAGATGACACATGGACAAAGACACACTTACTGATGTACACGCACGCACAGGTGTTAGATGGGTTACGGCTCATTCCACACGGACACACGCACGTAAATATATAAACATGCAGCCTGTTTCTCTCTCTGCATGCAACCACTGGCAAAGAGGACACAGTAGATAAAAAACGACAACAGGGGACGGGATGAATCAGAGGCACCATGGAGAACATGCAGTGGCAGAGTGGAGGACGAAAAATCAAAAGAAGAAAAAGGAAAAAAAAAAAAAAAGGGGGGAAGGAGGGACACCTCTTTCCATTTTACGGACCAATCAGAGAGGGGGAGGGTTTCTGAGTCACGCCATGCAGGAAGGGGGAGGTGGGGCTCGCCATTTGCGTGCAGGTGAGGGATGAGCCAATCAGTACACGCCTACATGTCAGTCACAGAGTGATGGGGTGAAAATAACGGTAGAGAAAGGGGAGGGAGGAGGGATTTAAAGAAAAAAAGTGGTTGGCAAGGAGGCGGGACGGGGGCTTTTTAAGCGTAAAAGACTACCAACCGCATTTATCCTTCTATTGGTTTAGTTTTGATGTCTATGGTTCAAAAGGAAATAGACACGGGGCAAACCCAAACTAAGAAACAATTAGAATGATATCTACCGAACAATGGAGTTTGTTTACCATAGCGTGTCCAATGCCTGAGTGCTTTGTAGGAGAGGGGGAGAAAGGAAAGCAAAAAACTGTGAACAGAACAACTTCGGGAACAAAAAAAGGAAAGCTAGAAGGCCTCTGGTGAGGTTAGTAGGTTGGTTGGAGTGGTTTCGCTAGGAGAAGGGCACAGGTTAGGTTAGTAGAATGAATCATTCCATGGATGGTGGTTAGTTTCACTAGCAGGTTAGTAAAGTTAGTAGTCAAGTTAGTAGTACAAACAGGCAAACGGTAGAGGCAGGTGGGTTACAAGCACCTGAGTGCGAGTGACCCTCGTTGTTCTTCGGCTCACTCTCTCTGCCTTTCGCTCGCTCACACATCCATTCATACACACACACCCACACAATTGAAAAAGCACTCACCTAGAGCTGAAAGCAGTGCTGGTCTGGTGGTTAACCCACTGTAAACTAAGACCAAAACCTCAGGTATTATCTTCCTACCACATCTTCACTGCAGTTGGACAACAGACCACTGACCGTAGCTTGTACATTGATTAGTGTCTTGCTGCGGACTATAGTCTGTTCTGCTGCCCACTGGCCCTGAAACATCTGTCAAATACAGACTGAGACTCTTTAACAGGGAGTTAAAAATTAACACTGCAACTGACAATTTATTGTTGGTTAATCTGTTATTATTCCACAAATAAACAAATTCATCATTTAGTTGTGAAATGTCGGAAAATAGCAAAAATGCCCATCACAGTTTGCCAGAGCCCAAGGTGACGCCTTCAGAGATCTTGTTCGGTCCGGGCAGCGGTCCAAAACCCAAAAATATTCAATGATACAAAACAAAGAAAAGCAGCAAATCCTCACATTTCAGAAAACTAAACAAGCGAATGTTTGGCATTTTTGCCTCTACGGATTAATTAAGTACCAGAATTTTTGTCAGCTAATCATTCCCTCACTAACTGAAGTCCAAGCATGCTTCCATCCATTCGTTAACCTACCACTTGCCATCTTTTTGTCCCTCCCTATGACCCTTCAAATCTTTCTTCTTCAAGGCTTATCAATGCCGTAAGTACTTTCACATCTCCTCTCCTGTCTGCTCGGTCGCTCACTCTTCCATCCCCTGTTGTCTGGTTACCTGTCTCAGGTTGCGGGTGACCTTGACGTCGTGCCAGGCGTTGTCGTTGAACTTGCCGTTGACGGGCTCCACCAAGGCCTCGAAGGCCCCGGAGCCGAGGTTGATGACAAGTGACACGGCACCGTTCTTCAGTGCCAGGTTGACGTAGTCGGCTGACTTGCCGGTGTGCAGCATCAGGCCGTTGCGCTGCAGCGTCTTGAAGGAGAGCGTGATTTCATCGCTGCTAGACTGGATGGGGTTGGGCGACAGGTCGTAGCAGAAGTACTCGGAGCCCTTGAAGGTGGCAACGTACTCCTCGCGAGCTGAGATAGAGTGTGAGAGGTGGAAAAGGAAGAAGGAAACAGGGAGGAAGAACAAAGGAGTGTGGAGCCATTATACTCGTGTTGAACATTATCATAATGATTAGAACAAAATCCAAGCTATGTTGCTTCTTCCCACACTCCTCTTCACAATATGCTCAAAGATGATAAAATGGTGGGTGTTCATCAGAGCCAGCCGGGTAAAACAAAGCTCTGCTGGGCCTGGTTAAATTTGATTCGGATGTGCAGTACAAAACATATTGTTTGAGATGCTGAAAATGTTGTTACTGTCAAGCAAAGCCTCACTGATGCCAGCACTTGGAAGAAACACTTCCTTCCATACCTCTAATCGTACCATGGAGTGGTGTGTAAACAAGCTTTGATCACTCATGTGGGTTGGAGATTAAACAGTGTGGATGCGAGAGAGACAGTCGTGAGTCTGTAGCATTCCAAACTTGTTATGAAACCTGCCATCCTCTCTTTTGAGAGAACAGCTGTGCTGGCAGTCTGAAGCGATGTGGTCTTGTTTGACAACATGGCTCATTTCGTGATGTTCATCAAATGCCAGAGCGTGTCCGTGTATGTATGTGCAGTGGCAGCAGAGGTTAGAAAGGTTTTGAGGAGGATGGCGGAAGAAGATGGTGAACGGCAGCCTTTAAGCATCACAGCAGCCAAAGCGGGCAGGATTGGCCAATTACAATTCAGAATAACAAGCAGACAGCCAATGGCAACTTACCTTGCGCACCCTTAGTGACCCCCAAGGACACTAGACCAAGGTTTTGCAATCCATCATCCTCGAGCTCACACTCTCTTATCTACTCTCTCACACCTACTCATACAGAACTGCACATCCATATACGCAAGCGAGTCGAGGAACAAATATGCACACCTACACACACATCTGCGTGCAAAAATGATCATACTATTGTGCTGGCAAGCAGGGGTGACATTATCTGTCTCCTTCACACCCATCCCCCCCCAAAGCATCACCCGTCCTCCGCATCCACTCTAGCATTCTCCTCACCACCATCCTTACATCTCTCACACCTCCCTCCAAGCTTCACGCCACCATGTCTCTCCGCACATCTCGCTGGCCTCTTTTTCTCTGCTCTGTGGAGCCTCTGGCGTAACCACCAACTTGTAGTTCATGATAATGAGGAGAACAGAGGGGAATTTAACACACACTAGGTCAGGCTGGAGCAAGACAGACACTTGGTGAAGAACCGCTGGAGAGAGGGGAGGGGGGGCGGTTGCCACATAATGAATAGACTGAAGTGTAATAGGTTATTAAGGTAGTGAGAAGCAGCGAGAAGAGTGTTGAAATGGAATCGGCAGCACTTGAGTGAATATAACACAGAGAGAATAATGAGAAGGAAAAAGTGAGAATATATCACAATTCAAAGAGCAATTTTGGCAAATTGTCTTTCTTTGCTTTGTTGCATGAAAGTGTGAATGCCAATATATGAGTGAGAAACAACAAGTTGTTTGCCAGCATGCGTGTGAGTTCCCCCAAGTGTGTGATTCCTTCCCTCCCAGCATGTTAATTAAGAGTGTGTGTGTGTGTGAGCCTGCCTCAAAAAGAAAAAACTATGTGTTCCAGCACGTGAGTGTGTATGTGTATATGTTGACAAGTATATGCTTTTTGTGTGTGTGTGTGCATGAAATGTGCAGGGGAGTGGGTGGGTGCTGGTCTCTGTAAATATTGGTGTATTGCTGTCAGAAAAGCTATTACCAACTCAGGGCCTCGGGCTAGTCTTTACTGAGAGGAGCAAGAGCGAGGAGGAGGAGGGAGGCGCGCACAAAAAACACACGCACACATACACAGGAAGAACAGCCACAATTGCCAACACAATCACACAAACGCACACAAGCAGACACGTAGATAAATGTAGATGAGGTGGCGGAGTGAGGAGGGGAGCCAAGTTGTTCACAATGAGAACACACGCAGCCGTCCAGCAGCATTCTAGTGGTAATTTACAGAGATGCCATTAGGTTTCAGTGTGGTGCTCCACCATTCTGTTGCTAATTTACAGACATGTCATTAGACCAGACAGGAGCACATAAAGCATCTCTGCATCGATCTGGAAGCTCTGGCCCGCAACAACAGGCGCACACGCGCACACACAAATCAGGCAGGAAAATGCACATTGGGCGCCGCAAACACGATGAAGAACATGCGTCGTGCATGCGTGCGTTCGGGCACACCTAAAGCACACGTGCAGAAACGCGCACGCTCTCGAGCTGGCAGGTTGGAGTGGATCTGCTGCAGCTCAGATTAATAGAGTGAGTCAGTATTAGCTCAGAGTAAACAGTGAGACAGACACTGACATACACACCACATGTCACACTTCATCCTGTGGAGTGCACTGTCGATCAAAGCGGGCGAGCAGGAGGATGAACGAGCGCAGAGGAAGAGGGTGGGGAAACGCAAATGAGAGCAGGAAACCAGAAAGGAAATCTCTCAAGCTGAACGATTTCATTCGCGGATCTTAAAGCACTTCCACGTTTTATGTGACTCTTGTAACGTTCTGTCTATTAGTTGTTTAAATGACGCTTTCGTGTGGGCTGGTTGCGTGTTTTTCATCGCGCTCAGGTCACCTTGATCTTAACGACACCACATTATTGAATAAAGTTGGTAGTAATAGAAAGAAAATGACTCTTGCAGCTGTTTCTTGATTATTTCTTGTAGTCGCTCGGGTATTTTCTGAACAGTAACCACTGTGTCTGCACGCTGGTTGGGTGATTTTATGGAAAGCCTGATTGTATAAACGCTTTTCTTTGGTAATACAGAAATAAAAAATAAAAATATGTACAAAAATACAGACAGAGACGAATCTCTGAAACACCCTCTAAAATATTTCCTTTGCTTTGAAGATATTAAACTTTATAATGAGATTTTTTTTATCAGTTTTTTACATTTTTTCTTGCTTTCACTGGATCGATGGCTGGTTGACTTTATATTTCTCAAACTGTGGTCGTTCGTATGCCGGCCGTGTGGTTGCATGTCAGGTCTTACTGTAGTCAATTCCTTGATTGGTAATTCAACCTCAATAAATAATCAATTGATTGTTTAAGTCATCTCTCCAGTAAACATGCCAAACATTTGTCTCTGGGAGATTGATATCATCGTAAATGGAGTATTTTAGGATTTTTGAATCGTTAGCTGAACAAAACAAGCAAACTGAAGATGTCATTTGGGGTTCTGGGGAAATTTTGACAGGCATGTTTTCAATGTTTTCTGACATTTTATACCCCTAACGCTTTATCGACCGATGGAAGGAACGATCAACCGTTTAAGTCGCGCTGATAATAATCTGTAGTCGCGGGCCTATCTGACTGAAAATATTTGTTCTTTTTCTCGCCTCTCCATTGAAAAACAGATCTTCTGATTAAACTCAGCTTTGAGGAAAGGACAGGAGAAGAGGAGAGGAGAGCAGGGAGAGAGGGAAGGAGGGAGAAATAATCAGGAAAATATGCAAGGAGCTGGTGAGAAAGATGAGAGAAATAATAACTGAGGTGGCGTGGGAATAGGCAAAAAATGTAAAGATGGAGGGTGATTGGCGTTAGACTTTGATGGCAATCATTAAACTACCACTTTAATGAATAAAGCAGTCTGTGGGGAGGCAGGGGGGAGAGAGAGGGAGTGAATAACTGATCTGATGGTTGCAGCTACTGGGACCAGCTGCAACTGTGCCGCCCCTCCAACCATCAAACACACACTGCACTTGGTCGTCTGTGTGTTTGTGTGCATATGGCCACGCGTGTGTGCGTGTCTCACATGGCTTTGTCTCTCCTCATGGGTCTCCTCCTCAACATTTCGCACACTAATTTGTCATTTCCATGGCAACCCCGTGTTGCAGAGGCTACGGCAAATATGTGTGTTTGCGCACGTGTGTTTCAGGAAGAGAGGGAGAGGAAGAGGGATGGGGAAGGATGGCGAGAGAGAGAAAGAGTGATTGAGTGAACAGTACATTATCATGGACAGCTGTACTGAATCAAAATGGCGGATGGAGGCTGGGAGCACATCAGGGGAGCCTACATTACACAGCACCTGATAGAGGGAGCAGGGTGGAAAAGATGCAGGGTGGAGAATAAGGGAAAGATGCAGAGGGGGAATTTGAAAGAACAAGGAATAAAAGACGGGAGATGGGGGGACTCATTGAGATGGGTGACACAAAATGGAAGAGGGGAGGGAAAGAGGGGTAGAAAGAGAGACAAGGCGAGGGAGTGGCAGGGAGCGAGGGATGGATGGAGGGAGAAGGAAAAAGAGAAAAATGCTGGTGTATCTAAATCCTAGTGTAGCAAGCCTCAATCATGGCAGCCCTGTCATTCTGGAGATAGCACACTGCAATTCCCCTGCACCTCGTTTTTAGCCCACCATGCAGTTCTGCTATCAGCTCCTCTCAGACCGTCCACACACGCAAACGCACACACACACACACACACGGCATAAACTCAAACATCCAGCATGAAGGCATCCCTCCTTAATAACAGACAGGTGGATTAACTATGCACTCATACAGTATACAGATAGATGACCACTGTGGGAAATGTATGTAGATGTATGCAAACATATGCATAGTCTCCATATTAAGTTTAAAGTGTGAAAATCCATACAGGCAAGTTCACCGGGGGCTACGACTGCCGTTTCCATCTCTATTCAGTGATCTACAGCATCTGGCTTGAAACCGATTGGGCTATCACATCACTGCCAAGGGAGCAATACTGTAGAGGAGGATATTACTGTCAGGACACAAGTGACAGATTGGTGGTCTGCAACGTTGAGCTCTTATTCCTTTTTTTTTGTTGTTGTTGTTGTTAAATTGAAGGCATTCATCCCAACACGAGATATACTGCTTTAAAAGTGTGACACAGGCTCTGAAGAAGGAGTTACTGGCCCTGAAGTAAAACTAGTGCGCGAACGAATTGATTAGTTGATCGACAGGAAATCAATCGACATCGTTTACGTCTTTTATTAAGTGGAAATGCTAATTTTTTTATGTTTTTTAATCACTGTAAACAGAACATCTTTAGGTTTTTTTCATGTTACACCTTTGGGCCACCTTTTTACCTTTTTATCGCTATTTTCCCACTTTACAGATGGAACAATTGATTGATTATTCTCAAAATTTCTTACTTAATTGATTAACAGTTAAGGTTACGCCATTAAATGTTGTTTGTCTGACAAAAACCCAACGATATTGAATTAAGCCAATGAAAAGCAGCAAATCCTCACCTTTAAGAAGCTGGAACCGTCAAATGTTGCACATTTTTATGTGATAAACATCTGAAATGACTGTCAGGATTGTTCATTCTCTGCTGATCGAGTGTAGGGCTGAACGCTTAATTGAAATATTATCAAACTTATGATCAAATTTTTTTATGAAGGTAAAATCTGTCACAGCATACCATTTTAAATGAAGCATTGTTGGTGAAAATAAAATGTAAAAACTACCATTTCGAATATCTGTCAAAACATTTGCAATAAGATTTTGTTTGCATCACGTAATAGAACGGCTGATTAATTGACTAATCACTGCAGCTCTAATCAAGCAATTGACAAGACGGTCAACACGTTAATCAGTACTGAAAACAATCATTAGTTGCAGCCCTGCAGTGAATAAACTCATCTGATGAAGTGACAGAAAGAAGTCCAATGCGACGTTTGCAAAACCCAAAGATATTCAATTCACAGCGATGAAGACAGCCAAAAGACGCATTTTTGCTTCATTAATAATAAAACATGTTAAAGTTAAGATCGGTGCCGAGCAGATACGGTCTTATCTTTTATAAGTGAATTCAAAAATGAATTTCCTTGAGACACGAACAGAACTTAACTAAATAATATCTTACATTGTTAATCCCTTTGAATTGCTTAAAAAAAATACGCACAGCACACTTCCTACCATTATGTTCAATCTTTTATTTCTTCTCCCTTTTTGTTTCTCTTATCTGTGCTCATCTCTCTCTCTCTCTGTCTGCAGCTTGAATTTGGCCTTCTCTCTGGTACCCAGGGAAACCAGCTTGTTTCCATGACAATGTCTGCAGGCAGAACAGTGTATTTGTCTTAAGCTGGATAAGATCAGAGTCAGTTTCATCTGTGTTAGACACACACACACGCACACACACACACACACACACACAGACGCACACACACACCGGCGTAGGCGTGCACACAGACACACGTACATACATCATGGCACATGTGCACCAAAGGATGATGAAAAGCATTTCTGCACACAGGCATCCAAACTGAGTGAAGCAGTGAAGTTAAATATACCCACACAGATGAATGACGATGCTCCGATTTGCATGGCTGTAGATCCACACACACGCTGCTTTGACACACACATGCACACACACAGAAACCTAATGAAAGCCCTTGCATGAGGTTGTTAACAAATAACAGAGCATGCTCTTTTCATAAAGGTAATGTAATGGATTTTTAATGAATGCCGTGGCTATTTCAGTTGTTGTAGTTATGCCAGACAAGTACCACGAGTAAATTAGTGTTTGTGTGTGTAATGCCTGTGAGTGCAAGTGTGTGTGCGTTCACGTGTTTGTTCTTGTTTTGGCAAACAGCAAAGAAATGAACTTCAAATGCCAGATGGGGTACTGAAGTGAATCGCCAACTGGGCCACTACCCTCAGCACCCGCCCAGACACAATGGAAAGTGCTAGAACAGGTAAGAGACAATTGGAGCAGCGACTAGCCCGTTTCTTTCTAAAAAGGGAGCGTGTGTGTCTACGTGTGCATGTGCTGGATGAGATATCTGCATCGCTGATGAATACCATCCCGGCTGATGCGAGACTGTGTCAAGTCGGGGAGCCCAAGGAGAGATGCAGCGCCCCTGCTGAGAAACGCTGCAGTCTTATCTCCCTTCCTGTCTCCCTCTGCGTCTCCGACCTTCTCTTTCCAACCCTCTTTTCCCACTTTCTGAATGCGCTCCTATCTTTCCTCACCATCACTTTTCTACACTCCTTTACCCCATCCCGCCCACCCCCTCCTCCCGCCCTCCCTCACACACTCGCAGCCAGCCTCCGCTCTATCTTTCCCCTTCATCCTCTGTAAACGGAGAGTCCGTTTGATGTCTTTATTTTTAGGCGATTACAGGGTGCATCGGCTTTGTGCGTTCCCTATTAGCGTTGTGGTGAATGTGTGGAAATGTTAATGTGAAGACTTGCTAACAGGATGGTAATTGCATACAATTACCAATAAATGTATACATTTACGAGTGAGATTACTGCGCATTTCCCATGGTGAATTCAGTAACTGTGTATCTCCCTGATAATGTGGGGGTAGAGCTCTGTATGAGGTGCTGTGACTTTCATTACAAGAACTGCATGGGTGTTAAGCATTAACGAGCACTGTAGTACACAGGACTATGGGTGTTTGTGGCACAGACTAGAGGAAGAATTAGTCCCATTAGTGAGAAGGGAATACTTAGAAAAACTGCATTTTGCAATTAGGACTTTGTTGCAACTGCTTTATCACTGCTGATGGCCAGAGCGGGCATAACTTAGTTTTAACAGATACTGTTTTTTTTCTTCACAGCTCGAGATGTGACCGTCAGGAGCCAAATTCGTGCCAGTCCGTCGGGCAGGCAGCCAATCACCAGACACTTGCCTCTTAACACCAAGCAGCTCTCTCTCACCTCGAGTTGGGTACTGCTCACTTGCCCGTCTTGCTAAATTATGTAAGCATTACAACTACAGTGCCGAATGTGTGTCTGACAAATATGTTTTATTGACAATTATGCAGTATATCGCTGTGTTTGCTTCAAGGGTTAAATGTGTGCAGATTTTAGTGCCAGGCACAGAAATTTGGTGAATGCAAAGTTAATATTTTGGTGATTTTAATAACATTTCTATAATACAATGGAAGACTTTACAGCTGATGATTAGTCGATTAATCATTTAGTCAACTATTTCTCAAATGTGAGAATTTGATGCTCTTTGTCACACACGATAATCAATTGAATATTTTTATTGAAGATATCAACTTGGGCCGAGGGAAACAAGTGTTTTTCACTGTTTTCTGACATTTAATGAACAAAACGATTAACTGAGTGATCGAGAAAGTAATCAGGAGATTAATTGATAATGAAAATAATTATTAAGGTCACGCACATACAGCTGCCTCGCAATTAAGATTATTTCAGCACTAGAAACAACACCTGAGTGAGACAAGTAGAGACATTATGAAGCCACAACTGAACAAAAATCTGTCTTTTTTTATTCAGTTTGGTTTAATTTAGGCTATGATTTATTAGGGAATAACTGGTCCTTGTGTGATTGTTATTATTAGGACTGTTAGATGATGATGAGTAAGAGGTAGGAGACATGTTGTACTTTGCTGGTACTGACTGGTTCCTCTTGTCTTGGCGTCTGCTACCACTCCCAACCCCACATATGGTGGAGTCAGCACGCAGCTCAGCCTCTGCGTGAGTATGTGTGTGTGTGTGTGTGTGTGCGTGTGTGAAAAGCACGCACATGTGTACGTTCAGGAGACAGCGTGAGAGAGGTGGAGGGACGAAAACAAAAGAGAGCGTTTAAAGAGAAATCCAAAGAGTGCGACACTGAACGTGTGTTTGTGCTTGTGTGTGTGTGTGTGTGGAGTGTGCGTCCATCTGTGTGTTTTCACCATAAGACAATGTGTTAAAATGAGCCGCTTTGATTGCCGACGCTTTATGAGTCACAAGTGATGACTCACAATCCACCTCCCCTGTACACGCACTCATACACACACACACACGCGCGAGCACGCAGACACACACACCTCGTTCCCTCTCCTGCCTTCATCCACTGACCGTGAAGAATATGTGCAGGCAGCCTTACTCATGCATATTTACACTGAACACACACTCGCTCACCTACTCAGCGGGCACTCTCTAAAGGTTATTGTGTGTGAGTGTGTGTCTGTTTGTCCGTCCGTTCACGTAAGCGCGTGTGTAAAGGTCACTTAGAGCGAGGCTGACCACTTGTTTATGCCGCGCACAGATTGTCGGATTGATATCGAGAACACTTGGACGTTCAGGCAAACAACCGTTATTAACCGGACAACCTGGCTGGAAGCTTAAAATAAATAAATAAATATCATAAACGAGCGTCGCTGCCAATTACGCACGAGAGCCGCTCCTCGGTCCTATTCAGAACCTACAATCACACATTCATCCAGAACCCTTCACGGTCTATTCTTGGCCAGACAGAGAGAAGAGAAAGGGCAAAATCTGCTACTTGGCTTTAAGCACATTTTCCATCCAGATTATTGCTGCTCAATACTTTGCAAAAAAGAAAAAAAAAAAATCCATTTCCCCCTCTTCCTTTGGCTGCTCGATACTTATGAAAATCCAATTTGGCTCCCTCTTTTCTTTCTTCCCTCCACAATTCGTGCATTTTCACCCACTCAAAGTGATTAGTGATCTGTGGGTATCGTTTCCAGGGAGAATGATAGCTGTGTTTTATGGAGGAGGGGAAAGGTCCACGGCACCCCATCAGGGCTGATGTCCCTTGGAGAATGATTGGGCTGGGAGGGCAGACAGGAGCACCGCTGTCCCTTTGCAGATACAGGCAGTTGCTCTACATCACAGGAGAGAAGACGACTCACTTTATCTCTCCCCCGCTTCTTCTTCCCCTCTCTACTCCCTCTATCATTCATTCCTTTAGCTCTTCTCTCACAGGCACAGTCGCTTTTTCTCAATTTCTCCAGCACAGACGCACACAAGCAGACACACATGCTGTATATCTTTCTAAGACACCCCTCCCCGCGCCCAATCCGCCCCCTCAAAGAAACTCATTTCAGCTTTGCGGGCTCCTCAAAAAGCCTCTTTACGCTGAGCTAACCTAAGCTAGGCTTCGTCTGCACCATTTGACAGCCTTTACATCTCCGTATGCAGAGCAAAAACACACTCGCTCGCGCGCACACACCCACACACACACACACACACACACAGCTTTTTCATGTGTACAGTGTCTGAAAGAGACTTCAAAGGTTTAAAAAAAAAAAAGAAAAGAAAAGAAAATCAGCCACAGTTCTACTTTCAGCCTATCACAATCCAAACATCCGTAATAGTGAGGGCATCCACTATACACAAATACACTGAATACATTGTGTAATAATGCTGGAAACATATGTTAATACATGTCAGTCCTTAAGTAGGTGATTTAAAATGCTGAGCATAAGCCAGATGAAGCAATTAAATTTTCACTGCCACCTGGATGATTCACGGCAGACATTTTAAGGCAGACACTCGAGCACTTGGAGCTTACTAAGCAATCAAAACATAGCAAAAAATGCTCAGATAGAAATATACTTGTCAAAATAGAGATATCTCACTGTGATAGATGGCTGTGGACGTAATTTGTGCTCTATTCAAGATATTTCTATCCACCAGCTTGGATGAACATTTCATTAAATCGCACATTTCACTGAATACACGGCAGCCCTGTCACGATGGGAGACAGCCGTCATCATGTCCTCTCTCATCCAATCAAAGAGCACAATAGACGCAGATCAGCCCGTCACGGTCAGGCTTGTCTTCATGTGGGTCAATCAGTGTATTCATCAACGTCATGCGGAGCTGGCCGATCCAGCAGCACCTACCTTCAGATTTTCAAAAGCACCGTAGGCCGAGGCTCCTATTCAGTCGCACGCATGCACCCACTCTCGCACACGCATGCATCAACAGCTTACCTTACCAAAAATGAAACATTCCAACTCAATGGCAACCGCGAATAAGAGCTTGAAGCCGAACGGCTCTGAAGGTATGCATGACCATACGCACAAGAGCCTGCCAATACATTCGACTTCAAAACCATCCAGAACAGCCCATCAGCCATACACATGAGAAAATCAAGGGAGTGTACCTCTGAGCTTTCCTAAATTCACAGAGGGTGGTGTCCCAAACAGTGAAAAAGAGGGCAGGAACAAAGGAGGAAAAGGAAGAGAGAGGGCAAGAAGAGAGGCGGCATTGTGAGTTTTTTTCATCAGGGAAGAACAATTTCCAAAAGGCAGAGCAACGGCACTTGTTTCTGGGCTGTGTTCAAAAGCGCCGGACAACTTGGAGATCGAGGTGTGACAGCATTGCTTTCATACACGGGAACATCTGTTCGGAATCACATGTGCTCACCAAAGTGAGAGCAGGAGCCCATGTGAGGACCAGCAACGGCAGAGCGAGACATGCTGGAAGCGGATGAAAAGCCACGGATGAATGTGGATGAGTCGTCCTGTGATAACCGCCGCAGTCATCGATTGAAGCCGAGACGCCAAAGCACGCATGCACACATATGTATGTAAACATCGAGCGCGCACACTCACACGCTGCCATCCCCTAAATCAACCTTACATACAGATGAGGGAAAATGAAATGAGGTGGAAGAGTAAAGGCGAATTCAAACCATCCATGGAGTCGGTCGTTCAGTCGGCCCTGAGCTCCACTTCCATGACGTGGAGCCCTGCCACATCTGCCCCAGCCAAGCACCATCAAGCTGCAGCAGTCTACACCCTCCCATTACCCCCTCCCACACCAGTAGCCATGATTACAGGATATATCCCAGCAGAAGTTGCTCTCAGGCTCATCATTCTTTAAAAATTGCACCATAAAGTAATCTTTAAGGCCATATTTCATTCATTATTATTTAATTATTCCATTGCAAATGCCCAAGTCATCCATTTCAGTTTAAATTAAAACTGAAATTTTTGATGAGACCACATGGGACTGTTTCAAAATGAAGAAATCTCAATTACAGACAAAAAAATAAAAAACTGACCTTCGTTCAGTGCCTAGAGAGACAACTTCCTCCCGCGCCAGGTGGTGATGAAGTGGGGGGGGGGGGGATACAGGGAACTGTGAGTGTGGGAGTGAGGAGATAGGGGATGATGGTATAGCAGAGGACAACAGGAAGTGAGGTAAGAGGAGGCCATACCTTGGTCGCCAATCATCAGGTGTGCCAGACCTTAAAGGAAGACAAGAGCACAGTCAGCACAGCAAAGGTTCATGGGGCGTGAAGTGTGTGTGTGTGTGTGTGTGTGTGTGTATATGTGTTTTTGTGATACAGGAGTTTGTCAATGACATGCTGTGAAGGCTACAGTACTCCGTGTAAAAGTGTGTGTGCATGTGTGTGTGTATGAGTCCTCTAAATAATTCCAAATGTCTAAAAAAAAAAAAAACTGAACTGCTTTGAAGACACTTACTCATCTCAGGCAGCGATCCTACGCACAAACAGGTACGCACACAGACGTTTGCACACAGCTATGAACTGGGTCGCTCAGTACGGTGTCTTTGTGTGCCTATGTCTCTGTAACCTTGAGGCCGGAGCCACTTCAGATGATTACACATGGGATGTAGAACTTACCAGATGTCAGCAACCAACCCCTACATACCCACACAGACCAACACACATTTACGCTGGCTACCTTGTGCTTTACAACATGACGGCCAGAGAGAAGAACGTAAAGGACAAGACTGATGCGGAAAAGATATAGTGCAGATAGGGCGGAGGGTGAAAATACGATGATAAGAGAGCTGAAGAAATGAGTACTTAAATAATTACTTAATGAATCTGAGAACATGGAAAAGGGGGAATCAGATAGAGAAGCAAAGAAAGAGCAGGAGGGGAAACTTAAATACAGGCAGACATAGACAGAACTGAGAGACAGACAGACAGACAGACAGATAGACAGATAGATAGATAGATAGATAGATAGATAGATAGATAGATAGATAGATAGATAGATAGATAGATAGATAGATAGATAGATAGATAGATAGAAGTGCAACCTACCTGGAGTGTAGCTGTGCTCTGGAAAGGTGTCGCGGCCGGGCGAGGAGAGAGAGAGACAGACATTCATTAACATGCATGCTAAGCCCTTGGGTTACCATGGCTACTTACTGTACATGCACACCCGTCCAGGGTTACCGTGGTAACATACATGCAAAGTCCACGCAAACGTCACAATGGATACCATGCTGCACTGGTAGCCAAAACTGAGGTTTGTCTATATATATATAAGCGGCATTAAAATAATGCACAGTCGCTCTTTTTTGACTCCACATGTGTGCAAATACACTTACATAAGCGCACACACACATAGCCCACCCACGCTTGCAGATACAGAGGGTGGAGGGGGGGTGTGGGCAAACATATACTTTCCTACCTGTATGTTTGGATTCAAGAGCCGTTTACCCCAGAACTTACCTTGCAGCCGCTTCCTCTCCCCAGAGCCCCCCGACAGAAAGCATGCAACACACACACACTCATACACACACGCATTCAGTCTCGCAATCTCTCCCTCAGTCTCTCTGTCGTTCACACATACAGACACACATACACTAACATTGACTATGGCAGTAATAATGATGTGAAATAGCAGGAAAACATGTAGGGATGGATTAGCAGTGCAGGAAGACGAGGGGCATGCATGGTTCAATACTGGGACTGAGTGTGTGCGTGTGAATGTGTGTGTGCGCGTGTGGAAATGTGTGTATTCTGAGCTGTGTGCTCATCCTAGTGTTTCCTTGCTTCTGCCCTTGTGCTAGTAGCATGGCGGAAACAGGTGGAGCCATTAGCATGCTAACAGCGATTTGCCCTCAAGGACAATGCAAGCCAGGCCAGGCCTAACAAGCCAGGTTCACTCTGCCTTTACTGGAGGGCACAAGGGCTTAGACAGTAATTATATTTATGCATAGACCTGCCTAAACTCGCTTAACTATATTTTGAATATTTCAAATGATGTTTTTTTTTTCCTGTCCAAAACTGATATATTGTTGTGCTTTGGAGCAAAATCCTGATAAATAACCCTCTCCTCACACTGCTATGAAAAATGTAATACACTGCCTTTCAGGTGATAAAAAAAAATGCATACAGTATATAATAATATCATATTGCTTTATAAATGTTTCAAAGCTTGTCACAAATCTGCAAAATTATGAGCAAAAGTGCATCATTAGAGAACCTCGCAGCTATTGTGTAACTGTAAACATGTATGGAAAGGAGCACTGCCACAGCCAAATTGCTTATTTCTGGCTTCACACACGGTCCTCAGGTTCCATTTTTTCCTCCAGCAGAGCATATTCATTCTGTATTAAAGATTCATAACAGGATTTTTTTCTAATTTTCAGAGGGTTATAATTTTATCTCAAACTTTATTGTGCAGCCTCAGTGAAAATGCTGCCTTGAAAATAACAATAATTTCCAGGTACCATATAAGTGATAAGCCTTAATACCCGACTGCCTGACAAACGTGGTTCCACCACATACAGTCAACATTTTACAGAACCTCGCATGCTGTTAGCATGTTAGTTTTATTCTACCTCCTCTATTTCCTCTGCTATCCGCTTCATTTCTCTCAGATACAACCTTTGAATTTCGTTCCCAGTGCACCTGAGGAGAAATATCTTTTGACAAACTATCGGTTTGTACGAGCTCTTCGTTGGGAGTGATATTGATGCATGGATATCAGCTCAGCCTGTAAATCTTCTGGTCGGAGACATCCCACTGAGCCGGCATCTTGTTAGACGGAAATGAACAACAGTGCATGGGGGCAGTTTAAAAAAAAAAAAAAAACACAACAGAGCACTCAAAAAAGGATTTAACCCATCTACAAAGAGCACATCATCTGCTCAGTTCTCCTCTCAGACCTCTCTGTATGTCTGTTCTATTTTCAGGGAATGAGTTCCATGATTCAGAGAGGTCTAAGATAAGAACCATGCATCGGAAGATGTTGCACTCTGTTGTCCAAGGTTTATGGTTTTTTTTGTTAACTGGCCCCGTTTGCTGCTGTTTATTTCTGAAAAAACGCTGCTTCGCCAGAGGAGTACCTTGAATCTCTTTTCTGAGCTAACGTCCATGAGTAATATCACGACCAGTGAGCGCACGTACAAAAAGACACACAGCAACCTTTTAAAACCATTCATTAAGCTCTCCATCCCCACTATCATCTAACCATCACACTCCAAACCCTGCAGCAATTTCTACCTGAAGTCTGAAATGTGAATCTGAGAAGCCAAGAAGAAGCTAAAGAAACACCGGTCTGAAATAATACACTCGTACCAAAACTGAAAAAGGGAGCTAGCAGGGATCTTTGCACTTCTATTTCAGCCTCACAGCAAAATTCAACCCAAGAACAACTCCCTATTATGATTCATCTGAAGATGTATTCCTATTCTGCGGAGTACAAGCATTATTTATTCTGGTAATGCTATATGATCTAACATATAGAAATCTGCTGCAGCCAAATGCAGTACTGCTCACGCCATGTACATCCATCCAAGCAGACCCCCTAACTGCAACCATTTTATGAGACTACTGTTACTAACATCAGCCACTACTGCCAAGAGGAAAAAAATATGTTAGCACTGGTTCTCCACAGCAACACTTGGCATCACTCACAACTGAAATGTGAGTCCATCTCTAGGAATATAAAGCAGCCCCTCAAAAGGTATAAGTAGCCTCTTGTTGAGCGACGGAGTGCCAGTCTAAAGCAGGTATCGTATCTGGTGAGAGCCTTTATGTAAAATGTCTGCACCTCTTATTTAGCCTGCACAGCTACACTGCTATTAGGTGCCTCAGTGGTGATGTGACTAATGGTGGTGCTGGAGCCTGCACACTGTGTGAATGTGCTTCTCCACGTGTTTGTATGTTTGTGCTACATGTGTTTGTGCAGGTGTGTGTGTGTCTCCCACTGTGCCCTAACCAGCAGCAAAACAGCAGACTGGATTAGACTGGCTTGGATCACACATAATTCTCAGAGCGGCACCGAGTTTCTGCAGAGAGCTGATCATAGCTTCACCTGGCTGTCCCTTCCTGAACGTGTAGACACCTCACGTGCAAAACCGAGCACACGGGCTGCGCATTATTGTTTTCATTATGGGTCAATTTATCAATCATTTGCCCACTATTTTGCAGAGCACAAAGTTAGGTCTTCAAATTGCTGTTTGGTCTGACCAACAGTCCAAAACCCAAAGATATTCAATTTACAATGATGAGAAAAGCAGCAAATGCTCACATCTTAGAGGCTGGAATGTTTGGCATTTTTTGCTTTACAATTATCTGAAATGTGAGGCTGCAAATAACAATTATTTTTATGATTGATTAATTCAACATTTTAGCTACAAAATGTCACAAAAACAGTGAAAAATGCCTGTTAAGATTTTCCACATACCAGAAAGATGTCTTTTATTCAACCATCAGTCCAAAACTCAAAGAAATGACAAAGAAAAGCAACTAATTCTCACCATTTGAGTAACTAGAACCAGCAAATGCAAGTGTATGGTATTACACTATCATTATTATTATCAGTTACAATGACCCTTAACCCAATGAAAACAGAGGGGTTCTGTCTAATTTCACAAAATATTGTATCCTATGTTTTTTAAATAACACTAATATGGTAGAATTCAATACAATAGATAAGTAAATATACATGGCGTGAAACCCGTATACCACCGCAATCCAAGTAGCAACTGATCAACTAACTAACTGTTACAGCTCTGATTAAATTACTAATTATCCATCTATCAATTGCTAAATCATTTCAGCACCAGTAAGCATACCAGCTACCGTGTCCACCTGCTTCTAAAGACCAGTGGTCAAGACATGATCACCCGAAGGATGCCTGTCATACACAAGCATTCACGCACACACACTCAGCACCACGAGTAGATTTGTGTGGCAGACATGATGCCTGAAGTCACTGTGAGATGAGATAGAGCTGTACGCAACGAGGAGTCTGGGAGGGGGAGGCTGGAGCTCAGGAGTGGGGGTAGGGAGGAAGAGCGAGGAAGGACGGAGAAACGCGCCCGGTACGAGGTCTCCCTATTAGTCCCATCTCCATGGTAACCTAGGCCATCCCACTGTCCACTAAAGGCTAGGGTGTGATGTGGTGGTGGCTAAAGGGAGGTGTGATGCTTACAGCGGTGCCGGGCGGGGTGTGAGGTCAGGTCGATGACAAACGGCGGCCACGCAGCGAGGCCACTCTGCCATTTTTGGCAAATGCGTTGGTGCCATTAAAATATCAATCGCAGAAGCACAGCTGAAAGGTATCTTTGGCATGAAAAAAGAAAAAAAAAGACCGGCCTTGAGAGCGCTATTGATTAAGAATGCAGATTTGCTCTGTGAATGCACTGAAGCAAATCTGACGACACACACAACTAAGCAGGGGGAAATGAAAGCATTTGCAGTACTGGCCATAACAAGGTAGCTGAGTTCATTAAGCAGCTGTTTCGTTTTTGTAATGACCATCATTACAGCGCCCTGTATATTGGCACTTGTATTGACCAAAGGCTTGTTTGACAGTATTAAGGGAGGGCGTTCTTGTAGAGTTGAGATATTAAATCATTTGCGAAACAGCATTTTTCCTTTGCCTCTTCCACATAAAAGTTTTATTTTTACATCAGGCTGTTTATTGTCACAGTTCCTCATATTTATAAAGCTCTACTGACAGGACACTATTTCCTCTTTTATAATGCATAAGAACACTGACGCAAAAGCACATACTATGCACGCTCACACATACACAAACAGAGCATCTTAACAGGCTGCAGGATGTTCAGATTAATGACAGGCGATAGACTGTGCACACTTCATTTCAACGCCCTATGTATGGTACCTGTGAAGGCCATCTAGAATCAATGCAATCCATTAATACAGGCAGCCAGCCACCAGCCATGTAACAACCACTGATTTCCAGCCTCTTAGCCTAGTTCCAATGAAAGTCTCTCAACATGAGCCAACAACCACATCCATAATGGATCTATATGGTTATTGTGTTTCGCCAGACACACCGACTGAGCACATCAGGGCTTTCACACTGCCAGCAAGGTAACGGTTTCCAGTGAGTTTGACTCCAAATCTCCTGACGATCAAGCTTGATGGTCTGAAAGCAGCTCGGAACAGCTGTTCTCAAGCTCTCAGCTCCAGCTTCTCCAAACTGACTGCATTTCCTGGGAGGGGGCTTAGCTCTGAGCTCTGGAGTTACATACTAAATTGGCATTCTCATTGGCAGCCATAAAGAATCAATATCAAACGTCATCAGTATGCATGTCTTGCACTGTTTGTGCGGCTGCTGGTCCATACGCACCAAATGAAGGCAGCCGTGAAGTTGTGAATGAAGAATAGACGTCTACACTGAAGGACCTGGTGTTTGGATCTGGATGTACAAATTTGGAGATGTGTAGTCACAACAGTAACTGCGTGTGCATGTGTGTATTTCAGTGTATGGCTGAGTATCTAAAGGATGAGACGTATATGATGGGTCAGCATGGTTCTGGGCCTTACCTTCGCTGCAGTCGTTGCCTTGGTACCCGGTGTCGGAGCAGTCGCAGACGGCCTGGTCGTTGACCACGCTGCACACCCCTCCGTTCTGGCACTGGTGATCCGGCCCGCAGCCAGCTGTTACTGTGACGCCCTCCGAGCTGTCCAGCATCACCAGTGAGCCGTTGATGCTCACCGCCGTGATCCAGCCACGGAAAGCGGGGTGTTCCCGCACTGAAGGAGACGTGAGACGCAGGGGCGAGGAGTGCAGTTCAGGCGTCACCCCGCCCATGAAGGTGTGGCTGAATACTGTCATGTCTCTTCTCTTGCTCTTCACTTCCGCCCATCCCTCCAGTCGCCCGTCCACCTCCAATGAGGTGTTCCTCCAGTCCCGCTTGACACGCACTGCGTGCCAGTGCCCGTCACTCACCGCCACGCCTGACTGCAGCTCGGCCGGCTCAGCGCAGAAGATGGAGAAGCGCAGGCGGAGGTGGCCGTGGAGAAGCAGCAGCTCCAGGAAGTCGCAGAAGCCCTCATCGTCCAGGTAGAGCAGCAGGCCCTCCTGACTGTGAGTCCGCAGGCTGAAGCTCAGCACACTCTCGCAGCAGGCGTTCCACACTGGGAACCGCCCCCACTGGCTGGATACGCCTCCAAACTCCAGGACCTCCCCTTGGGCCTGGCCCCCCACGCTGCACAGGCACAGCCCCAGGAAGAGCAGGGGGGCTGCCGCCCAAACACACACAGCCATCACACTCATACACACACTCGCTCTCACACTCACACAGGAGGAGATCGAGGCTAGAGCTGGGGTGTTCCCACTAGCCTACAGCTCATGGTGACAACTGTAGGGCACTTCGTAGAACACCTTCTATGTGTCTCAGGTGCACCCTGCTTTCTTGGTAGTACTCTTTACGAGGGAAGGCTCCTGCACAATACAGCTCCAGCGGGGGTGGTGGTCAAGTCGTAGCTCCTGTCGTCCTTTCAGCGCCGCTGTGGAATCTTTTTTTGCCTTGGCCCAGTGTTTGTGTCTTCTCTGAGATGTTCAATGTCTTCTCTCCATTCAGTCTTTCATTCTTCACTTCTGACATATGAGATTCCAGGTGTGTGTATTTGTGTGTGCATCTGTGTGAGTGTTAGATACGTGACAAATAGGATGTGAACTCCATCTTTGTGCCCTAGATAGGGCCTTATCCCCCATGAAGGCAACTCCCCACGGAGTATGAGTGTGTGTGTGGCTGTGTGGCTCACACATTGGTAATGGAGAGAAATGACACCGTCATAGCAGAATTTTCTCCCCCTCTTCCCTGTCTTAGTAGGGCAAGACTTAAAGTGTGTGTGGGCAAATATGTGCGAGTGTATGTGTGTGTGTGTGTGTGTGTGTGTGTGTGACTGTGTGTGTGTGTGAGTGTGTGTGTGTGTGTGTGAGGGAGGTATGTGTGTCTTTCACTGCCACGTCATCACTCTCTCCAGCGACCTACAGAGAGAACAGAGACGGCACAATCAACCAGGGTCACACACACTCAACACACACACATAAACACGCAAGAACAAACTCTCTCTCACACACACACAGCATACACAAGCCCAGCCTTCTATTATTCTCAAATTACTCTCTCATGCATTTTGTACGCGCGCGCACGCGCACACACACACATCACATTGTCACATTACTCATTTAACAGGCCCAAATCAAGAGCGCGTGCGAACATACTGAGCACAATAAAACCTGAATTTCCACTTTCACGCGGCACACACAGCAATGACTTAAGCTAAACGCATACTGTGTAGGCACGCGCGCACACATATACATCCATACACAAACAGCACCTCCTCAGCAGAGCTCCCATCATGCCGCAGGAGATTTTTATAAGGTGGCATACCTGCGACTGCCTTAACGTCATAAAGCATATTTTTTAATCACTTCTGAGACTTGACAGCATTTTGAAAGAGACTCTTCGACCGACGACCTTTGTTCTGTAGTTTATTTATATATTTTTTATTTTTTGTAAAGGAATTAATGACGGTTGGCGGCGGGCACCTCGCGCCACCGTCAAGGATTCTGTTAGCCACATCACAAAGAGCGGGAGCAGCACCGCGCGCTGCGGCGGATGACTCAAACCGCCTCGCTTTATCGAATTAACGGATCCGGAGCTCATTTCTAACGACCGAACACATTCACACACCGCACAACATCGGCTGCAAGTGCACACGCACAGCAGGCTGCGCGCACTCTCCCCTCCGCATCTCGAATCTGTGAGAGGCGAAAAGCGGCGACATCACAGTTATTGATAGACGGTGTGAATGAATGCGGTTGAAATATCGATTCTCGATTTGCGGCCATACCTCCTCTCCATTTTTTCTCCAGCGCGCCCGCTTCTTGACTACACCGGGGGTTCAGTCTCATCACCTGCGCCGTAGCACTTAACTGCAGCTTAGCTACCCGGTAACGCGTAATTACTTTTTTTTTTTTAAAACACGCTTACTGTTTTAATTGACATCACAACCTGTAAAGGTGACGTGAGTCTCGCCAAGGTAGATTAAAAACAACAACCCAGCAGCGGTTTTTCCTCAATGCAGGCACATAAAGGCTTGAAAACCGACTTACCTCACGCACATCCTGTGGTTCCGTGGCAACAGTGCGGCGCGCGACTCATTGATTTCCCTTCCCATTTGAGGAGAATCTCGAAGCCGCGAGAGAGAGGAGAGCACCCGCGCGCCCGGTGGTAGATAGAGCCGGTCTACCGGACAGGGACAAAATTATCACAGGCTCGCCTCCAGGCGACAAGGTGCTATTGGTCTCCCCCTCGCGCGCGCGCTCTCTCTCTCTCTAGCTCTCCTTCCCTCTCTCGCGCTCACTCTCTCTGTCTGACTCTATGTCTCTCTCTCTCTTCTCTCTCTCCGCTCTCTTGAGGAGGAAAAGGTGCAGTCTGATGCTCTCCGCGAGACTCGGCAGAGGGAGCGTCACGTGGTCGCGAGTGAGAGAGAGGGAAAGAGTGTGTATGTATGTGTGTGTGAGAGAGAGAGGATGGGCGGGGCCGCGCGCTGCTGCAGCACCTTGGACAGCGCGCACTCACCGCCCGCACGAAACAGAAACGCAATTACCGGAGGCAGAAAATAAGGCGAGAACCGGGCTAGATCCGAGTGATTAAACCCGTGAGTGGCAGTGACGATGGCC